>JAGDQP010047713.1:0-14952 GCA_022664845.1 Lepisma saccharinum
TATATAGGTTTGAGAATATTTCACTTCTGAAGGAGAGTCAATGTAGGGTGTTACGTGTTTTGGAAGTCGAATTTCCTTTGTCTAATAAGTTCTGGTTTTCCTGGAAAGGTGTGGTGGCCTTAAGGGAGGCCCTTGCTTTTTAAATGTTTGTTCATATGATTTATCTTCCCTCTCCCTGAGAACTGAAAGTTTTGTTTTGTTCAGAGGAAGTCCATTGCGATTGTCTTTGCTCTGGTTTCCCCAGTTTTGTAAGTTCAATGTATTTTTTTTTTTTTCATTTTTCGATGTGGAGATCCAATTTTTATTTAACTTGTGGGGTCACATCATTATAAGAGTTTTTTTTTCACCATAATGTTTACTTTGCCTATAACATCACGCAGAATGTCGTGATGTTATACTTTTACTACCCTGCCTCAGTATCAATGGATGTAACATTTCTGCCTCTATCCGGACTTGAATCTGGATTTGTTTAGTGGTGTCCACCCCGACACTGAGCTCAATATGATACGTTCGAAGTATACAAGGCTCCTTTAATCGGCTATTTATTCTTACCTTCTCATTGGAAATTTTCGTCACTGACGATCACCACTGCCTCTAACGAATAAATATGTTTTTCTGTTCTAAAAAGACTGAAAAATTACTTTCGGTCATCAATTTCCAATGATCGTCTCGCCTCGTTGATGATTTGGCTGTGGAACGGAAAAAGGCAAAGATAATTTCTATTGACGATCTTTTTAATGATTGCTAAAATAAAGCCACGATACATTAGTGATTTCATCTGCTGTAAATAACACTTTACAAAAAGTTGAAAATTAAAATGCTCTTATTTTTTTATATCAGATATAAGTGTTACTATACAAGGTTACTATAGCTATAGCATGTTAACAGCGTACAGGGATTTCGCCAGGATTTTCGGTTTTGGGGGGTATAAAGTCAAAATTGGGAGTGTGTAAGTGAAGTTCTCCACGTTTTCTGTCGATTTTTGACCATAATTTTTTGAAGTTCAGGGTGCTTTCGAGAATTTGCGGAGTGACACCCACAGGAGGAGTCTGGTGGAATCATTGATTACGTATATGCAGAGTATGAAGTAAAAACTACGCTTGGAAATAGGTGAGATGCTTCAAGCGATATATCATATCCTAAATGATCTCTCCCCCCCCCGTAAAAACTGAAATGACACCACTGGGGCTATATTTGTTGGAACCCGGCCCTCATTTTAGAAAATATAGAATTTACCGGGCCGCGGTCTCACAAAGGTTGAGAACCACTGGAACAGAACACAAGGAAAGATTTGTGTGTGTTCTCAAAGTGAAAGTTCACCTACATGTCATACGTAAGTTGAAGGCAGAGCTGTTTAATAACCTTAATGTGGCTATGGTAAAATGCATGATTTTCTTATTTCCAGTATGAACTACCTATGACGTGAAAGTTAGAGATACCTGTTCTAATAGGAGTTATAAGAAATTATGCTTCACATACAAGTAAGTCTATATTTTTGTCTAACATTTATTCTGGCTCCATAAGTAAAATAATTATGCTTTTTTCTACAGTCTATCTTATGTTCGTACATCAAATGAGACATGTTTCACTCAAGAATTCCGAGGATAGAAAACACGATATCTTGTAAATAATCAGTTGTGGTCCGGACTTAACGTTATGCTAAAGTATATTTGAATTTTTTTAAGTTTTTCTATTGGAAGCTTTTAATAAAGTACAGCGTAAGTGACTTTGATATAAATATTTACTTTGTAGCTAGCTGCAAATAACAAGTTGCTTGGTTTTAATGTCAGAGAGTGTATCATCTGTATTATATGACTTCACTGAAGATTGAACGATTTGTTTTTTATATTTGTTCCCTAGATGGCAGGAGAAATTTAGTGAATAAATGTTGAAGTTGTTTGCAGGTTACAGAAATACCAAGCAGTTTTTTTAAAAAGAAATAAGTAAATATATATAAATTTAACAAAATTATTCTTTGTGTAGCTCAGTTAGTCACAGTTTGAGTTCAGGCAAAAGCATTTTTTGTTAATGCGTTTTAGTATTTGTCACTCGACTCTACAGAAAAACTGTTTCAACGAATCCTGAGCGTTTATACCGCCATGATGAACTTCTTAGATATAAACAGACAATGCCAACAACATTACAGTGTTCTTTTTATGGATATGCAAGTGTACGCCAACCCTAAAGCACTTCAGCTTCAGTGCACTGATTTCGAAACCATGATCTTACGAATGGGAGACTTTCATCTCACGAAAGCATGGTTTGAGGATACTTGGCCAGTATTTGGAAGGAAGTGGTGTCGAAGATATATTCACAGAGGAAGAAGTTTATGGAGAAGCAACTACGTCCTCCATTCTTAACGAAAATCAATATAGCAGGGAAATAAAAGCGCATAAGCTACTGTATGAGGCCTTAGATGACTTCACTGACATGCTAACTAAAGATGATCAATTTAAATCAGTCATCAGGAACAGTCTCTCATTAATTACAGCCCTACAAAAACATGTTAGAGAACAAGAATCAGACGATACACGAAGAATGCACGACGTCCTATCCCCCACCATTAAACGAATCCAAGATATGTTGAACAGCTACGTTAAAGAAGTATCGGTAAATAGCAACTCGTATCGCCATTGGAAAGATTACTGTGAGATGGCAGAGATTCTGTTCGACTGTGTCAGAGCTGAGAGAGACGGAATTTGGTCCCACTCGAAATTCAACGTGGGTTTGAAGCTGAAAACTTCTCGATTAAACTAACTCCTGGTCGGTTTAATTCGGCCGCATCTGATCATGGCTTAGAACAGACCCTGATCGCTCTACTAAGGTTGAAGGGAGAGTAATAGGCATATCAGCACGCTCATCTAGTCGTAACAAGTGGCAACTTTTGTATCACAAGAAGAGCGCCATAAACTGAACCCTTCTACAGTACTGTGGATGAATATCACCATACTGCATGGTCCGAGAAACGTCAACTGCGAGATAATGAAGACGTTTTAAAGATTACGAAATTCGTATGTTCCCATGATAACATATTTGAGGAACCACACCTAGATACAGAGCTTCGCAACATGTCAATGGTGTGATTGCAACGAAAGAAGTCATCGAGTTTCTACTGAATGTTCAGCACTGTGGCAGCGACGCATACAAAATGTTCGTAGAAGAAAGATTTCGTACAAAGAATATTAAATTTACTGAAAAAATCAAACGCGTACCTGTCCATATTTTTTTTTTACTATGGAAAGAGACAAATAAATTTAAAAAAAAACTAACGTGAAATGTGATGATGCGAAGGTATTACATTTAACACTATTCATCGCTGCTGCTCGACAATATGATCTGAAAACTCTCCTAAAATAGGAATTGCTGTGGTACCCACCGGCTTCGCTCAATGCTGACAAGTCGTTGAAAAAGACAAAGTCCTATTAATGCATGCAGTTGAAGCGTTAGCAAGTGTTGTGTCGGGCACCAGCTCCTTGGGCTCCCCCTTCATAACGCCCTTCTCATTTTTTATTTATTTTATACTTAATATGGGTTTTAGAAATCATTAGATACCCATACTCATCAGATGACAATCACATTCTATTATTTTACTTCTTTTTGAAAAAGGCAAATTAACTAAATATTTTATTCTTGAAATTGGTTTTAAAACTCAACAAGAAATATACAGCAATAGAAACTGTAATATTTTAAAAGATTTCTATGTATTAACTTAAGAAACATTCTTACATGAATCTCAAAGTGACATTCAAGCAGTAATCTCTCTGCCAGGTTAAGAGGTCATGGTTTCATTTCAGATAACTCTGTTAGAAACGCAATAAGCTAACATGACTTGTAATTTTGAAGGCGAAAGAACTAAATTCAACTCAAAACATGTGCTTAAGACTGTCATCACTCATATCCAACGTGATAGAATATTCTGTGTGTTGCTGACGTCACAACAGCGAAAAGAGAAGGATTTAAATTATCGCAGTGAACTGCCGAATTCTCATTCTACCCGCAATTGTGCTCCAGTGAGACAAGTTACAGTGCATCAGGAGAGAGTGGGGGACCTGTGCCCGGAGAGTAAGGAAACACTTCTTTTCGAACCTGCAAATTTTCTTTGAAATTTCCAAACACGAAGTAGACTCTTTGCTAGCGAAACAGCAAATTAGGGAAACAGCTTTATTTTTAATAGGAACTTTTAACATCTAAATTTTCAATCCCTCTTTCGTGCTGAGACGCCAGCGAAAGCACCAAGACATCTTTATAATTCAGTATTATTACTTCTGCAAATTTTGGGAAATATCTTTGAACTATCGATTAGTAGCTTTTTACTTCAAGCTTCTGTCTTCTTCAGTGTATTCTTTTGCTGGGAACTTCAAATAAAAGGGACTTAAAAGGGAAAGTGTTGATTATTTATCTCTCCTGAAAACGTTAACTGGTTTGTATCAAGGTGACTATCTTATCTACGACTCTTTTCTCTGTTCATCTAACTTGCTTCAGCGGTTCACAAACACCGGCCAAGCGCTACCCAAGAGGCGCAAGGTTGGTATACAACACAAGCTGTCAGTCCAGTATCGAAATATTTCTTCAGCAGACATACAATACAAATACTTGCCACATATTTGATGGCATGGCTCTAATCCAAAGCGTCTCGCGTGTGTCGAAGTTTACGACATTCGAACAGTTTGCTCAATTCCTCCTCCAGATTGTGACATCTCCATTCAAGAACAGTAATGTTTTCCACATAGATGTCGTGTTTGATCGTTATGACCCAAACTACCCAAAAATGATTGAGACCGAAAAAAGGGCTAAAAGAGTTGAACCAATACAACTCATCATCAAGAGTGCTGCGACAAATTTTTCCAAGCAGTGGGGACGATTTCTGGCCAGTAGCACCAAACGGAATCTAATACAATTCCTCACTGATTACTGGCTCCAGCACATATTCCTGAAAGGAAACGCTACGTTTGTATTGGGCGGTGTTGGCGACAACGGGCTTGATTGTGTTCTTAGACTACCAAAGAGAAAAATGCTAAAGAAACCCCTGACCAGCAGCCATGCTGAGGCCGACACAAGGATCTTTCTTCATTTCACTGCATGCTGTGCAAAATACGGCACACCAAACTGTCGTCATCCACAGTCCAGACACGGAAATATTCGTCATAGGCATTCACGTTTGGCGTAAATTAAAACAAGAAGGTTCATCACTATGGATGAAAACTGGTGTTGGAAGAAACACACGCTTGTTAGCACTTCACACGTCAGCCGAATACCACGGAACCAACAATAGCACGTGGTATAAAATGCAAAAATCCATTTGGTCTGTAAAGTAAAGTAAAAAAAAAAACTTGTAACTTCGTGCTGACTTGAAGCATTTTTTTTTTTTTTTTTTTTTACTTTTTTGGGTTAATTTTTCTCATATATGATTTGAGCACAACGTTCACTTGTTATTGCTTCACGTTTTCCTGAAAAAAAATCTCTAACGCCTAAACGTTGGGCAACAACCCACGATTGGGTTGACCCAGCACTACCTGCATACTTTTGTTGAATTTCCAAACATGAAGTAGACTCTTTGTTCAATTTACAGAAGGAAACGCAAAACCAGGGTAACCGAGTGACGGCCTGGATTTTGGCCGCCATCTTGGTTTTGCCCCACGTGTGAAGTTGAAGATATCAATCATTCATTCTGACCACCTAAAGATAACAAATCAAAAGAGATCTGCTCCGGTAAAATTTCCTCCACACATCCCCCCCCCCTCAGGTCCCGCTCTATGTTATATTGATCAAGAAATAGGATACACACTGCTACTCAAAATTACCACTGAAGTATAATATAAAAAAATAAAAAATGTGTCCGAAGTTACCCCACTGATCGGGGTAATTTCGGACACATAATACATTTCAGTTATTATCCAGTTTTGTCCTTAATATAGTGCAATTTCAGACGATGAAACATGAAAACAGAACATTAATTCACGTAAAGCTAAAATAACTTTGCCTGACTATTACGTTCTGTTTCAATGAGTTGGGTGTCCTTTGCTTTAAACGAATGCGAATAGAAACGTCAAAGTCGTGCGTGTGCAGACACGTTTGGAACAGGGTAATGATACTATTTGATAAAGAAAGAAACGATCTTTATTTCGTGATAGTTATTTTTGGTTAACAGTCACTCAAACGTGAACCATTGGTATAAAACAAAAAAACGCGGTAAATGGGGCTTTAATTTAGCCTGAAATTAGGCCTACGTGAACACAATGTTAAACTAAACAGATCACACCACACTAAATAGCACATTTGCACATACTTTATAATTCTGTTTCTTTTATTTATTTATCAACAAAGTTTTTTTTTTTTCATTTTAAAGAGTAGATTTTGTTAACTACAAAACATCCTGCTTAAAATAGAAATTGTCCCTGTTTACTTCAGGCACTGGCAACGCTCTATGGATCTGGTCCTTTGTTATTGCATCCTCATCATCGATGTCTGGAAAGACAAGCATCTTTTTACCTCCACACCACTTTTATAATTAGGCGGCACTGTCCGAAGTTACCCCGGCCATGTCTATTATTCCAAAAACACGATAGTATAGCCACTTGGACTATATAACTCTGATACAGAAAACTGAATTCCCTTCCAGACTAAACACGAAAGCTGTGGTAGGACAAATAAGCTCGCACAAGTACCAGTCGTGTTTCCACAGTACAAAGTTTCCGCGATAAGCCGGTAACATGAAAAAATGACCTCCAACAATGAACCTCGGAAAAACTGCAGTGACTTGTAGTTATGGGATTGTTTCAGATTGTAGTATTATCGACTATAATGCTTTCGCATAAACAGGAAAAGAAAGCAAAATTATTCCTCATGATAAACGGCGTTTGATGTATTTTTTAACAAATGTAGTTCACCCTTTGTCTAAAGTTACCCCGGGTGTCCGAAATTATCCCAGTTAACGGTACCGATTTTTTCTTCTTTTTTCAAAATGATTTTTTACAATGTACCTTTACTTATGTACTTTTTTCTCAGAAGCTATTCCATGTATTCGCATAAAATTTTCCACACATATAAATAATTGCAGAGTATGTACACTAAACCAGAGTAAAGCAAAAAAGTAAATATTCACCCGTTCAAATAAAGTATTGTATAATAAATAAATATTAACAATAAAATATGTATTCAAATAAAATTTTATTTCTTATATAATGAGACCCACTAAGATGAAAGTGGTACAGTTACTGTGATCTGACACGATGTAAATATGTGCAAAGTTCCAAGTTTCTATGAAAAACTGTTTCTGAGAAAAAGGTACAAAAGTAAAGATATATCGTGCCGGCCGGGTGGTCGAGCGGTCTGCGGCGGTAGGCTATCGACTCAACGATCCCGGGTTCGAGTCCCGGCAGGGGCATGGGTGTGGATTTTAACACTTAACAGCTAAAGGCAAATCGTGACGGGCCGAAGTCCAAAGTTACTAAACTGGCCCATATAAAAACAAAAGTTTTAAAAAGTAAAGATACATCGTAAAACAATATTTGGAAAAAGAATAAGAAATAATAATAAAAAAACATTTTTGGTACACAAATACCTGAGGTCATATACAAGACAACTGTCAAGTATAATTGACATACACTTGTAGCTATGAAATTGTTGCAACAGCACAAAATGTAATTCACCTATGCAAAATCGTTTACCCCCCCCCCCTCCGTAAGTTTTTTCTTTTAAGTATCGAACAAGCAAAAATAAATGTCACCTCTCTGATGTGTCAGGTACAAGGTATGCATTATTGAAAATTCAGTACCTTCTTTATTCATGTATATCTCCAAACAGGAATTCCTAGAACAGTAGACTTAATTTTAATAAGCTCAAAAGGAAATCTGTTCTGAAGTGGTGACTGATTTCCAAATTTGTAGATTGCTATACAAGCTTGTCACATGTTATCAGAGAAATGTTCCAATGAAGAAATCAAATTGGGAAATCAAAGATGGTGCATCTGATAAAGCATGTAAAGAAATAGATACGTGTAAAGTTGTGACTGCTGAACCATATGCAACCGCGGAAGAAGGGTTGAAAGTTGGTGGAAAGAGAACAAGACTGTGCTATATTAATACACAAACTAAACTTATGAATGTTACAAAGATGTAATTTTAACTAACTAGTCATACCACTGCAGTTACGAAGGGCACCAAAAGAAGAATAAAAAGGAGTAGTTTAGTTACTTGTGATAGGTAGTCAGCCACCAGCATGGACCGATGAGCGCATGCATTACCGTGAATTAGAATCCAGTTTTCTCTCTACAATGCAGGGCGTTTGCTGCGGGCAGCTTCCCTCAGTCGCTCAAAATGTCTCTGTATAGGGTTTTGTTGACGGTTTATCCTTGCGAAAAGAATTCATGATGGAGGAGGCCCTGAATATTAAAAAATATCGCCAGAATCACCTTGCCTTGGGAGAACTTAACTTCCAATACATTGACTGGCATTACACAGACAGAAACGAAATTTCGAATTTTATGTAATGATTCCGTAGATACTAGTAAATAAAAATATCTAGCACATAATAACTTTCATAGGAATAAAGATAACGTTGAATGAATTTTATTATTAACTTTCACAACATTCTAGCCCAGATTGATGTACCTCATAACTACTGAGCTAGCATACTATTAACAAAATTCCAACCGAATTTAAAATGGCGTATTTCAAGATGGAGTTGGGAGATAACCAAACCTTGGAAACTTCCCTTGTTAGTATAATTCTGAAATTCCATCAGCTCTCTCAAGAACACACATTTATAATGTTCCCAGTGAAAATCTGGATGATTACATCCTGACCTGCATCGTTACTCTATCAATCACGGCCTCTTTTCTCTCGTTTCTCGTTTCTACAAACATTGAAATATCAAATAGGACACACAACGAACATTTATTGATGTGTTCCGGCTACGTTTTTTCTTTCCAAAAAATGAACCATGAGAAGGCAGAAAGAGAGCGACAACATTCAACTTTATTGCATGAGGCATTGAAGCAACTCGTGATATATGTGTGTATGTGTGTGTGTGTGAGAGAGAGTATTAATACGGAAAGTGTGCAAACCGTGTGGCACGTTCTCTTGATGAAAGTTTTAATCCAGATGTTGACTTCGTTCTACAAAGTCTCCATGGCTATAGGGTCCTCCTGTCACGTCTTCGTGTGTTTTCAGAGTAAACACCACTGAGCTCAAGCGACAAGAGAGCCTTAAATTTTGATGAGTTGCCTTTCTACGAGTACCAAACCACACACTATTGAAACGTTCTAGAGCTTTGGGGAGTATTGGGTTGCGACCTTCAGCAAAGAGACCAATCAACATGGCTATTATTGCCTGTGAACCAACATTTTAATTTTCCTCTTTTCCGTTCTTTCAGTAAGTGAACTCACTGTTTCCTTTTTTATTTTATTTTTTACTCCTACACTAAGCACCTGGCACAGAAAAATTCAAAAGCAGCGTCCATCTAGTGGGAAAACTAGAGGTCTCCTATTGACAGAAAATAAATTTTGGGTCTTCTTCGAGTATATACTTTCGCCTGATGTGAGTATATAAACGGAGGCATGGAACGATATACTTTCTTCTCATACCGAACGTGTACGAGGATAAAAAGAGAAATAAGAAATGCTAATGAACTGTAACTGAAACTTCATTTTACCACAATTGAAGGTTTGAGTGCAAAAGAACAGAAGAAGGAGTTAAAAGTTTGAAAAACTAGATATTTCAAGCTAGTTTCACATAAAAATAAGTTAGTCTCCAAGATAATGATTCCTAATCATTCACGTTTGTTTGAAAAGAGCTTTATAACCCTTATGCTTTGTTTTCTCAGTCTCTCTGTAAACTGGGTTGGACCATCGTTGAACCCAACTTTGAATAACCAAGTATAACCAGTGTTTAAAGTGAGCCGGAACGAACTGGAACGGCGTTGCGGTAAGAAATATAGAACCCGAACGGTGTTCCTGTAAGAATAAATAGGATTGGTGTTCTTGGAACGCTATAGTACTTTTGTGATTGTAGCAAAATGAGCCTTGACAGAGAGCAGTGTTTTCTTTATTCAAGATGGTCACAAGGCCATCTTTTTATAATATCCAAGAATAAATAATTTTTGATCAGGAATTGAATATAGCGTAGCCACGCGTCACGTAGAACAGAGAAAAATAGAAACAGCTTGAGTCTAGTTCTCCTTCCTCACTTTACGTGTGAAAATATTTTCAAGAAAAGTAAGCTATTTTCAGGTTTTGTGGAAATTTTTGCCCGTATGTGCGACACTTACGAAAGAAATAAAAAACGTATGCTAGCAATCTATTCCTTCCTGAAGGTCACAGATTCATAGTAAAATACACTGCCAGGATGAGCGTGAAAACATCCTGGATCACTATACCACCAATCTTCTGTATCTAATAGATGAGAGTATCACAATAAATCCGAGCACGTTTATTCAAGCTCTACTGGATGGATTTCAACGAAAAATGTACGGCATGACCGGGAATCGAGCCAGCGTAAAAGTAATAGTTCTAGTAACAACTTCTCGAGGTTTTCAGAATAAAGACGTGTATAAAAATTCTACAAGGAATTACAGTATAGTTCAGAACAAAGACGTGTATAAAAATTCTAGAAGGAATTACTATAGTGACTTTAATGATAATCTTTAAATTGGAAGCACACAGCACATGAAATACCAGTATGTGGACCATTCTATGACAAATCATCCAATTTTTGAAACTTTGAATAGCGTAGGAATATGAAGCTATATATACACATAAAATCCGCTTGCACTAACCAAACAACTTCCATATAAATAAGGGATGTGATTGAACGCCATGAATTTTTGCATTCAGACACTCTGTTGGTAGGTTTAAACATTACTAAAAATTATAGCCATATATTCAAATCCTTCACAGAAAAATTGGTTTCAAAATCGAATTTTATACAATTCGGTACTCAGTTTTCAGCCTAACTTTTAGCATCAAAGAATTCACTTTTTTTAAAGGGGTATTTCCAAATCTTCAAAGTACACAGCAGTTTTTGATTTAACTTTCTAGCTCTTCTGCTTTTTTAGATACTAAAATTTCCGTACACTGCTATGGGAATAAAAAATACCATCCGCCATGTTGGAAACATGGTTGCCCCGGGAGAAACAAGTACATCACTTTTACTTCAAAAGTTGTTCTGATGTCCTCTGATATGTAGAAAGTCATGTACAAACATTAACATTTACAAAGTACAAGTCATGTACAAAGACTGTTCTAAAATAGTGATGCAACCAGTGTTGGATGATTTGACATGGAATAACGTGATTATAAAGAAGACGAAATGTTTTCACGGCCTTAGCTGTAATAGTTCTTTGTGGTGAACAAAAAATAGCCTAGCGTTAAATATAACTTCTAACTCTTGCTGTCGCTGAATCTAAAGGATAACCTGATTGTACATGGGCAGCTTAGATAGAATTTTGCTTTTAACATAAAAATCTCATGGGTGCAAAATGTAATTTATCTGTCCTTTCACTACGTAATTATCTAGTTTTTTTTTGTTAAATTGCAAATAACGCTCAATCTCTGTGAATTTTGAATTTTAATTTAAGGCTTTTAGACTCATTTTCTGTACAAGTTATTGTTTTAAAAATATATATAATGTTCTGGGTATGGCAATACTTCATAGTAACGATGTCAGTTATGTCGTCCATAAAGAAGATGAAACAGAAAGATCCTAAAAAAAAGTGGATTGAAATACTAATAATGGCTCGCAAACCAAAGGAGGCACATGGAGAACTACGTAGGTGGGTGAGATATAAGTAGAGTCGAATTTTCATGGCTTAACTGTTTCAAGTTTGTAGCATTCATTTTTGAAGATTTCGCAAGAAAATGTGACGATTTTAGCAGATGTATATATTTTCCACCTTTAAGACTTTATCGTTAATTTTTCGCAAAATTTGTACATTTTCTTGCTTTTGTCGCTAGTATGGGTATATTTTGCTTAAATTCGCGGAAATTATCTTCGTCACTTATCCCACCTAATTCGTACAGATACGAAATGGCTAATATATAGTTTGTATTTCGCGCTTATCGTTAATGCGACAAAGGTTCGGTCCTAAATATAATAAATGTTAGGAAGGTTTCATGATGATAAATCTATTGGATATTTTGTGAGTAAAAACTGATCCAAAATTACTATCTAGCGTATCAGAAATTCCAGGTGCAGGCTCTAGTCACTTGCCGAGACAAAGCAAAAGAAACTGAATGTAGTGGGACGAAAAGCAGAAACCGAAGGGAGAAACTACAAGTGATGCAATAAATAGTTAATGGAGCCTTGAATAATTAGAAGCCTAAAGCTAGAAATAGTTTTATATTTCAGAAATTGGTCATGCTACCCATTTACAAATTTTGACTAAAATTTAAAAAGAGAAACATGATTTTGAGCTATCTTGCTTAGAATTTTATGACTGAAGTGCAAAAGCAGCTAATAATCAACTGAGATGAGGTAAGAGATTCTCGAGCAAGACCTTACACTATGAGAGCGATCAGAACAGCAATTAATAATCCCTCCCTCCCTTATATACAAACGATCCTTCCATTTTCCATTTCACGGAGCATTTAACGACACACTTCTTATAGGATAACTGCTTTCAATAGCGATTATAAGAGTTATTAAATAATACCTTAACGCTCAGACTGCAGTGTATTGAGTTTGAAAAAGTCGTACTTTTCATTTTATTGTATTCCATTTCTTTGTGCCATTGGAGAAGGATGTCTCCTAACTTTGCCGACAAACTAAATGATCACAGTCTATAGGCAAAAAAATAAGCGCAAATAAAGAACAAAGAAAAAGGATTCATTTCCTTAACATTGGCCATGAAGGTCGTTAAAGTACAGAAGTTTTAAGCAAACTTGTTGCAATTAGAGCTAGAAAGTCGCAATATCTTTCCTAACGTCAAATTTGTCCCGAACAAATTCATCATAACGAAACCGAGAAGAAATCTGCAGCCATAAATTCCAGATAAAATTTACAATACAGACAAAATTATCTTCGGTGATATTGCATTCAAGGTGTAATTTATATCCCAGTTCCTCAGTGAAACTTCTCATATATCCTCCTTTATATCCTCAATTCTTCTCCAAAGAAGTTCATTTCTCTTCATTCACTGTCTTTGACACACCTTCGCAAGTAGGGAATAGCTACGAAATCTGATGTACTGATTTATAAACAATAAGTGAGTGCATACTAGACGGACAACGTAATTTCATAGACTATACTGAAGTCATCATCTGATAAACAAAAATCCTACTAGTGACCAATATAGACTGAACTAAAAGAAGAAGAGGTTACAAACACAACGCAGCTTATATAATATGTAGTTCTTGCAAACATATTTTAAGTCTTAATGTTAAAAGTGTGTACTTTAAACGTCTCAGTAGCCTGCATTAGCATGGCAGGTTTCAGTTAAAGAACATGTCACCAAAAGTGAACAATATATTAATTATGCATCTGACGGATTTGAAACAGTAATTACGAACACCTATAACTTTAATGATTAGTTGTAGAAATCTCTACAATTGATTAGTGAAGTTTGAATTAAATATGATATTCGAGTATTTAAGTAACACAACTGTACTTCCCTCGAATGTTTGCTATTTAGAGATTCAACTAATTTATTATTCTGATGAATTATAAACACATTATTGGGTAGATATTAAAACCTTTCGAACCATTTTCTATAACTTATTACGGGTATAATTAACTAGCACAATAATAATATATTATTCAAATAATTACTCCTTAACCAAATAATTAATGAAGTAGCTATCTATTATTGAGATTTATATTAAGATATTATTTATTATTCAAATAAATTTAGAATATTATCTCTTTAACTATTACAAGATTAATTAATTATCTAATATTCTAATAATTATTCAAAAAAGAATTCATAATTCAAATAATTCCTCAAACTGTTGAATAATTGCTCAACTCTGCAATAGTTATTAAAATAATTATTTCTAATCAAATAACTATTCCAGCAAATCTGAATTAATCCAATAATTCTGGGGAGAACTGTTCGTTATCTATAAATTATAAAAACAATTATTTATTACTGCAAAGTCTATTAAAAAAACGATTAAATACTTAAATTCTTTATTATTCGAAGAATCAATCAAACCATTGTTTGCTATTTTCATAGCTGCAGGTTAAACAGCAAAATCTGTGCATGTTATTTTCTATAAAACCACAGAAAAAAGTTATACAATTTTAATATTATTGTTTGAACGATAAAATGTTCTTGAATGGTTTATTCTTAGAAACTTTTTAAGAAAAACACAACAGGGAAATTCTAGCACTAATATTGGTAATCTAATAATGTATGGTGTTGTTTCAGAAAATATGCACTTGATTTCTCCAGTTTTAGCTGCGCCGGCTAAGCAGGTGAAGTGAGTGAAGCTGTACTCCCCTATTATTTTATTTCTGCATTCATTTTTAAAGAAAACACAAGTTTCAAAATACTGAAATAAATATAAAATGCCAGCAAGAACAACACCAACTCGCTTTATTATAGTTTTGCCTGCAAGTAATTCACAATTCTGACGCTAGAAGGCGCATCAGTCTTGCAAAGTAGGGTCCTTTGGTTTCTCAGCAAAAAGGAAGGGAAGGAAACATTTAGGATTGGCCCCAGCCAGGGCCCCCGGAATTCCGAACACTCCTACTTGATGCTCTATACATTTTTTCTTATTTTCATGGAGTGTTGTGTTATTTTGTTGGAGTTATTTTACAACACCCTGACTGGGGTTGGGTGGGGGTGTGCGATAGTCTGAAATCAATTATTTAATTCAGAACACATTGCATTTCGGAATGTGATATTTCGGAATTCCAATACAAAATTTGGCATTCCGAATACCCGAACTGTGCACTGAAGATTAATCTATAACATTCACATATCATTGTTTGAATCTTTCTCTATTATATATAT
>JAGDQP010047714.1:0-14952 GCA_022664845.1 Lepisma saccharinum
TTGGAGTGCCGGAATTCCGGCACTCCAAGAATCTCTAGGGACATGCCTGCCCTAAAGCAAGGAGCTCAAAAATGAGCGTGATGTACGACCTTGAAAGTACACAACTTGGCTTGTGTAAAGGATACAAAGAGGCAGGGGGGTATGCAGATCCCCCTAAATAAAAAGGTCAACCATGTTAACAGTTACATAACTGAATATCAACATGGATGTTTCCCACACAGATCGTCCACAACAAATCTCATTAATTTTGTACAGGACATTTACAATGGATTTCATGAAAAATATCGTTAGCTGACAGCGTGGTGAGTCAAATGTCAGCACCCCTCCTTTCTTTACATATGATGGTACAAGCAAGGAAACAGCCTCGGAGGACCTCATTGCAACGATAGCCAGTCTGGCCATGCACATGTTTCGCACTCTGTATATGCCGGAAGACACCATAACTGTTATCCCTCCATTAGGTTATCAAAAACGAGACCACCAAAGCAAAAAGGCCCTTCAGAGGCTAACGAACATGTCCCGGGTGCACAATCTTGAAATTATACACGTAGCAAATGGAGGAGAGGTCCATGTGGGGCCGTATAAAATAGATGGGTATGTAAAAGAAGGCTAGCAACTTTATGCGTAGGAGTTCGTGGGTTGCCTTTCGCACGGATGCCCACGTACATATCTAAACCTCATGCATGAACCCTTTGGAGATGGGGAAAGCCTAGAACAACGTTTTATGCGCTGGAACACGAAGTAACAGTACCTTCAACTACTAGGGTATAAGGTCATTGAAATATGGGTATGCGCCTGGGACGAGTTTGTTAAGCGGGACACTATCATCCAGGACTTTATACGAACCGAGTGTGCCGACCTAGAGGCAGACCTTGTACCCAAACACGCGTTTAATGGTGGCAGAACAGAAGTATTCCGGTCTCTGTAAACCTGTACCGATTCAGAGCGACTACGGTACCTATGTGTTACATCATTGTACCCATGGGTTATGGCGCGTAAAATCTTCGTGTGGGTCAACCGAAGGTGTACAGGAAAGATTTCCCCAAGTTGAATAATAGCGAGGGACTATATGACTGTACCGTCGAACCCCCGACCTCGCTCGCAATACCAGTCCTTGCCTACACCTGTAACAGCAAACTCATCTTTGGACTACGACGCAGTTGTATGGAAGAACACAACAACGGAGAATGTGGACACACCAAGGACCAACGGTGCTTTCGCGATACGTTCTGCACCCCTGAACTGAAAAAAGCCATATCATGTGGATATAAAATCGATAAGATCCATGAGGTGTGGCAATACTAAATGCGAGAAGGATTGTTTAAGGAGTATGTGAATAAATTCCTCAGATGAAACAAGAAGCAAGTGGCTTTCCCCCAGAGTGCCTAACAGAAGAACAAAAACAAGAATACATACGCCAGTACAAAGACCATGAACAAATCGAAATGAAATAAGAAAACGTTGATCTAAATACCGGTCTCAGGTGGATTTCAAAAATGCTTTTTAATTCACTTCTCGGTAAATTCGGACAGCGAACCGATTTGCCTCAGACAAAACTAGTACAAGACAGACATGCATTATTAAATTTGCTACAGGCTCCTCAATATGAGGTTAGCACCGTGGTCCCGGCCGGGGCGAAACCCTTGTTGTTACATACAAGGAGTGGAAAATGATAACACGCCTTCCATTTTCAAACGTTACCCTATCTGCATTTATATCATCCTGGGCACGTTTAAGACTGTATGAACTAATTGAGACTGTAGGCTACGATAGACTCCTGTACGCAGATACAGACTCAATCATGTTCATTGAAAAGAAAGGTGAAAGACCCTTGTTAACCACCGGGAATTACCTCGGGAAACTTACTGATGAAATACGTAGCGGGTGGGAAATGTTTCGGTTCTTTGGGTTGGGACCAAAGAATTACGCATACCTCATACGCAATTTGGCAACTGGGGAAGTCAAGGAAATTATAAAGATTCGCGGAATCACCCTCAATTTTCGAACAAAGAAAGAAATTGACTTCCAACATTTCTATGATTTCATAACAAAAAAGACCGAACACAAAATTATATTCTCCCAGAATAATATCCGAAGGAAGGCAGGGTTTATCATCGTTTCGAGAAAAGAGTACAAGATCCACAAAATGACAACGAGTAAACGACGACTGGTTATACAACACGTAACTGTAACGGGAGTATAAGACCTATGCGTATAGACAAGACTAATGGACAGACGAGCGTGTGTGTGTAAGGTAATTTATTTGTATATATGTACATAGGTATGGATGGATGCAGGTGTAGCAAGTCTTTATCGTGAGCATGATGATATAAAAGGGAAATATAATATAGCAATTCGTTAGTAGCAAGCGACATGATGCCACTACAACACCCAGCAACGGTTCTAGTACCAGGGCTCTGGAGGGCCGGTAAAACTAGCTTCGTTACGAAATTACTCAAACATAAGGATAAAATGTTTACTGTTCAGTTTAACGAAATCGTTTGATACTACGGAGGGGCAGTTCCAAACATACCCATAGCCAATATTAACTACTACCATGGAATTCCAGAGATGGGTACGTTTAACATGCAACGCAATTCACTAATGATTATCGATGATCTCATGAATGAAACGAACCGGGACACCGGATCTTTTTACCTGGTACGCACATCAGAAAGATCTAACGGTCATCTTTATTGTTCAGAACCTATTCCCAAAAGGAAAACATGCACCTGATATATCACTAAACGGGTATTATCTCGTAGTGTTCAAACACCCACGTGATAAATTACAAATAGAATACCTTGCAAGTCAATTAATGCCAAGACACAGTAAGAGTACTGTAGATGTATTTGAAACAGCCACTTAAAAAACATATAGTTACCTCATGTTTGATTTAACGCAGCAAACACCAGATGCTTTACGACTACGAACAAACATATTTCCAGATGAAACAATGCATGTCTACGCACATCTAAAAGACATGCATACCCCCATTACGATCAGTTGACTTTAAGATGTCAAGCCAACAGCATTACAGGAGTGGGCTCCATGCCCTTTGCAAATGCAAAGGTAAGAAACGGAAACGTATCCTTCAAAAAGCATCGGGGGACTCATATGTACCATTACACAGATGGAAAATAACACAATAAATTGCAACATTCGCTTGCCTCCACGCCAGAAGCTACGTCTACGTCGACATAAAAAGACGCTACGTGCCCTCTCCTTTGCAAAGAGTAGTATAAAACGACGACGACGACTACTTCTACAAAAAGGTAGTGCATTACTTCCATTACTACTAGCACCAATCGTAAGCGCAGCCGCTGGAAGCCTGTGTAACCAACAGTATGGGTCAGAGTCTGCGTCACAGTTTCATAAAATAATCCTGGTACCTGAACAGGCAACAGCACAAATGGTATCTACCGCCCAATCCACAGAATCACATCAAGCACGTCTCGATCATGAAATACAAAACATACTACAACGAACGGATATTACACCTGAAGCAAATGGAAAATGTATCAACAGGCTTTGCACATATACTTGCAACATACCCCGCAAGCATATAAACCAACCGCATTACCCCTACTGGATTCGGACTCATTGGCAGGAACAGCATCATCAAAAACATTATTCCATTCAATTCTCGATTCGGTTCCAAAACACTAAGTCGAACAGGTTTGGTCAGCATAGATCGAACCATTGTTCCAGTTTCAAATATCATTGTTCTCGTTAATGAGGAGGTAAGGAAACGTGCACCTCGAAGTCCGATTGGTATTCAGTCGTTTAACCTGGTTCTCCAGGAAATTATTATTCCGAAAGAACTAGTCACTTTTCAGTTTGGGGCAGGTGCAGTGCACATTCAGAAGGTAGGAAAACGCTCTCTTCCAAAAGCAAAGAAGGGAAAAGCTAGTTTAAGGAAACGAAATACGATATTCCTAAACTTTAAGTATTATAAAATATAACCAGGTCCTTATCCAAAATGTATTACACCTATAACGATCCAGTAGTTCTAGAAAGCATAGCAAAACTTAAACTAAAAACGAGCAAGTCGATTTGAACTATTAAACTGTGGTTAGCAACACAGGATGCATATACATTACATGCACCCGTACGTAAAACCTTTCCGCAAAAACAATATTGTTAATGAATCGAACGAATTTTTGCAGATGGATTTAGCGGATATGCAAAATGTGGCAGAGTATAATGATGGGTTCAGATACATACTATGTTCCATAAATGTGCTTTGACGGCATGCGACCTGTATTCCTGTGAAAAGTAAAACGACCAGAAGTAGCAGAAGCCATTACATCTATTCTGAAAACGCTTAAACTACCGTTAGCACACTGTCAAACGGATCTAGGTACGGAATTTTATAACCAACACGTAAAACGTGTATTTGACAAGTATGAGGTCAATCATTACAGTGTACATTTGGAAATAAAAGCTGCTCTTGTGGAACGTTTTATCCGCACACTCAAGGAAAGATATACAAATACTTTACTGCGGAAAATACGTAAAGGTACATTGATGTCCTAAACACACTTGTTCAGAGTTATATTCACACAACACATTCCAGAATTAAAATGGCGCCAAGTCAGGTTAATAACACAAATGTCAATCGCATATGGCACACACTCTACTGTTATATGCTCAGGTTATAATATTTTAAATTTCATTTTTAAAGAGTTTTGACCAACTGTGTAAATATCATTTATACAAGTTTATAAGATTTCAATTTGTATTAGATTTAAGTTTTATGACGAGTATGAATCATGACAATAGATTTTGCATCAAGGTCCCAAGAATACTTATGTAACATAGCAACGTGCCAGACGTGACAGTAACACCATTTCCGTTCTCAAATTATATTTCTAAATTATGAACAATTCGGATGACATCATATCTAAAATTGACTTACAAGAACATTGAAATCCAATATAAAATCCCACGCGATTCCAGATATCATGGACACCTAATAACGTCATTAACAGGAAATGTTCCAGACTTAACCTTCAATCAAAATCCTTCAAGAAGATGAGCTAATACAACCTTGACTTGAGTGAAAATGTCACACGAGAACACAAAATCTTAATTCTTTCTTTTTTCGTAAACAGCCATATAAAAACTAAGTGTAAATCAACGATCGACACCAGTGTCTATCACTCACTCATCATCTACAACTCATTCGTACTACAAACTACAAACTTGCGACAACAGAGACTGTCAGAAGAACTTATAGTTTTGACGTCAAGTGAGAAGACATCTTTAACTGAAATTTATTCTTCATCTTCGATCTAGACTTAGAAAAGAACTTAAAGGTTTTAACACGATTAAACCAAAATTATCGAACAGTTACAGTTATTTACCAAGTGCATCTTCACAACCTAAATTCGACTTAGAAAATCACAGGTACGTTGCCAGCTCTAGAAATTGTATAAAATGGTATTGTATTAGTTTTGGTTAAGGATGGTACTTCGAGCCTTGACTTGCTTTGCTTTGCTGAACTTAACTATTGTAACGTAATTTAGATTTAGTATTTTGTTTTGTTTTAGCTTGCTTTAGCTTAAATTTGTGTTCTAACTACAATTGAGGTCATGATTCATACGCCGTCCCAAATTCGTATAGATTCTTGTTAATGGTTAGTATTAAGAATGTAACTCCTTCAGACACATGTCCGAAAATAAATGTATTAAATGTCTATCAGAATTTCACATAAACTCCCATGTCCTTTAGAGAAGATAACAACCGCCTTGTACTTAGGTACTATTCCGGTACTTCAACTCTTCCCGTAAAGAGCGATATTATTAGATAAAAGTAACCTCTCGCATACGCCCTCTTAACAATTATAACGACCCCCGGATCCAGTCCGTTATCACTACGATACAAAACAAAAACGAAAACCCGTATGTACTTTGTGGTCCAGTGAGTACGTACGCTGTTAGTAAATACAAACATAAACTCGAAAATTGATACCTACCCAAATGGTCTCGTTAAATCTGTATTATAGATAAATGCAATAAAGGTATACCAGTAACATATAAAATCAAAGACTGTAATGGTGACCCCATCAAGTTACGGTTCTACACCCAGGAACTGCAAAAGGTGCTTGTAGGAAAGCAAACAACGTACCTTATCGAGAAAGTGATAAAACGAAAAAGGGATTGGGTCTATGTGAAATGATTAGGGTACCCAGCTAGTATGAATAGTTGGGTACGTAGACAAACCCGTTCAGTCAGCGGCATGATGCCAGCCATACAGGCGGACGAGTTTTATGTAACCCTATCGTCCAATGCAAAAGCACCTGTATTTAATAATAATACCACAGCGTCCTATACAACTAAAGTTGTACAACCCATACATCTCACAGGTAATAGGGTGGTTGGCTTAGCCAGTGCGCGTGTACCTTGGAGTTTTTACAATCTTTTTCGTGATGAGGAAATCATTATTCAAACGCAATTTAAAAAGCGAACGCAATATAATATTAAAATTCCAACCGGGTGCTTTGATTCAGTGCCAACATTGTTGGAAAGTGTTCCACAAACACTCAAGGCACAAGAGCGGGAACAGACACTAAAGGAGGCCAAGGAAAGGGAGGATGAAAACAAACGTTTGCGTTTAGCCCTGGAGGGGTTACTCAAGTTTACTGTATTGAATAAACAACTCGAAGCGGAACTTGGGTCCGGTGATGAGCAAGGCCTAGATAATATTAGTGATGATCCACGTAGTTCTGATATGGATATTGAAAATGCCATTGATGCTCCACGCATGTTGCACTATGATTTTACACGGAATCGGGTATACATTAAACATAGACATTATTCTAAACGCCATTATGTGATTGACATGATACCGGGACTCCAAAACCTGCTTGGGTATAGTCAGGATCCAAACGTGGAAAACCATAGCATACACTATTTCCCGCATAGTCACCATAAGCGACCCATCATTATTACCATTGCTGCGCCGTTTAATGCAATCTCGATGCTAATATTCCGTCCGAAATTAACGTATGTCTGGATATTGTTAAACCGCATCCGTATATGGGTAAGGTTATTCGTAAAATCAGTGTGCACGCGTACCAGTACGGGCAAATCCAGGCGTATACATATAATCGACCGCAATACGTAGAGGTGGAACAAACATATTTTGATACACTTCACGTAGACTTAAAAGATGAACGCGGGCAAAACATGCCATTCCAATGTGGAACATCAAGCATTACACTTTAAACGCAAACTATGATATCCGAAAGTACAGACGATAGTTTCTACATTAGACTAAGTTCCAACGCGAGTAATCAAACGTATAGCCAAAATCCACCAACACATTTTCGGAATATCCTCAACCATCACATACACCTAAATGATGGTTGGTCGGACTGAGTGAGCTACATATTCCACTTACGTGTCAATGTTATTAATGGGGAGAACATTTACTGGTTTGATATAAAGGATGGTACCAAGGTTAAACACCATATTACCCCGGGATATTATACCTCCATCCAGCATTTACTAGATGAAATTAATACCATTACACCGTGGATTCAATTTTCCTATTCTAATACAGTTCAGGTCAAAGCAACAGATAATATACAGGCAATCCGTTTATCACCCATGTTCACACTGCAATTAGGATTTGAACCTACCGTAAGCATTCTAAAGGCATGCACCATAAAGAAACCACCCTATCTGAGTATTGGGTATCCGCAACAGGTGTTTATGTATACGGACCTGATTCAATCACAATATGTGGGTGATACAAAATCACCATTACTACGTATTGTTGGCATGAACGATATAAACCATGGTAAAGTACAAACCATTATGTTTGAAAACGTACACTATTTTCCTCTAGCAAAACTAAGTTTCGATACTAGTGAAATACCACTAAAAGACCATGCCGGACGTGATTTGCCATTCGCATCCGGAACGTTGACGGTAACACTTCACTTTACACGGTTCTCAAAATGAAAGTAGCTCTACATCGTGGTCGCGGAATACCCTTTTCCGCAAGACCTGTAAATCAACGTGGACATGGTATCGGAAGTTTATTCCGTGGACTGTTTTGATTCGCAATGGCATTCATTAAACAGGGTGCAAAGGCCGTGGGTTGACAGGCGTTACAGACAGGAATCCAGGTTGCTGGCGATGTGTTGGAAAATCGTCCCGTTAAGGAATCTGTAAAGGCACGAGTGCGGGATTCGGGTTCAAGTTTAAAGACTAAAGCAGAAACTAAGTAGGATCAGTTGCTTACTGGTAGCGGTGGACGACGGGCACGTAAAGGTAGAGCACCCAGACGTATTCGACCACCAGTAAAGCACGCAAACGTACAAGTAAACAAACACGTGACATCTTTAGCTAAAGACTATGTCGTTCCTTACACCTGGTAGTAAAGAGTGCTGTACCAGGGAATTCGATTTAGTATCTGTACCCACGACGCAAGCCGCTATTGAATGTTCACGAATGGTGGAATACCGACCCATATCGACACTTACCCCCGAATTACCTATTGAGTTTGTTATTCCTGGAGATACGTCCGAGTATAAACATCCAGCATACCTTTAAATCTACGTAAGATGTAGAATTCAAACCACTGAAGGGGGTAATCTAGCAGTAGCCGCAGCAGGTCCACCTGCTGTCGCTAAGGATATCGTAGCCCCTGTAAATAATTTTCTGCATTCACTATTTTCACAAGTGGATATTTCCCTCAACGATAAGGTTTTTCATGTTCCTCAGGTACGTATCCTTACTGGGCCTACCTGGAAACCGTACTTAATTACTCCGGGGATGCCTCTAATACCCACCTGACCAGTGTATTATGGTATAAGGATACAGCTGGTCAGTTAATACGTTAGGTAATGCCAACACAGGCTTTCAACAACGTACTGCCTATGTTACTGGGAGTGCTCAGTTTAGAATGATAGGTCGATTATATACGGATATTGCCAGCATTGACCGTATACTCCTTAATAAGGTATCCCTACGTGTAAAACTCCATCGCAGTAAAGATGGTTTCTGTCTTATGGGTGCCGCCAATTCCAATTATAGAGTTCACCTTGATGAGGTCATACTGTATACCCGCCGTATGGATATATCAGCGTATTTAGCACTTCAGTTAAATCACTATATGCTCAAAAACACTTCCAAACTAGCATTAACACGTGTGGAAACACGTATCGACGTGCACACTCTCTATCTCTAATGTCTTCTTAGGAAACGTCCCGAAAGGTCTTCTGATTGGGTTTCCCACAAATACTACATTCACTGGTCAATACAATGAAAATCCCTTCCAATTCCAACACTTCAATCTAAATCAACTTCAGGTTCAAGTAGGTTCAAAATCGTATCCTCCCACAGCATTGACACCAGACTTTGCTAACAATTTGTTTTTACCGTGTTACCAAACTTTGTTTTTCCGGTACTGGCATATTTCAAAAGAATGAAGGACATACTTTTAACTTTCACGATTATCCTAATGGTTATACGTTGTATGCATTTATACTGTCTCTAACAAGTACTCTTGACGATACGACATGGGATGTCGTTAAGGATTCTCCTGTCAATATTAAAATTGGTTTTACTGAACGTTTAGCACAATCCATCACCTGTGTTGTCTATGCCCAGTTTGATTCCCTGATCCAAATCGATAAGGACCGTAATATTTACACCGATAATACGCTTTAAAGTAACAGCAATAGTATAAAATGTTATGTATACTGGTACATTCTCTCAGCAGTGAGTAGGCAACAGCATGCGTGCAATAATTCATTTCTCTGTCTTTGACCAAACTGGCGATGAGAATTACATCGTCAAAGAAGTAGCTATTGTAAGTCCCGATGCTAATACCATGCAAAATTGGAAATTCCAAGCTCCCTTTGATCCCAGTGAGCTCCCACTTACCATTCAGCTGGATAATGATTACCTAGCCACACGTATTTGGTATTGACTGGTGCGATGGTGACGTTTCGTACAGTGAAATACAACGTATCCTTGTTAAGTATACAAAATGCATTGATACTGTGTACACTCATGGACACCGTAGACAGAGGTACCTACAACAACTTCTTTGTCGCACCGTTGCTAACCTCGAGGATGTGCAGTGTCCCAAAGCCGTTCAATTGTTATTTCCTGACAGTCATTGTGTTTATTACAAACACCAGTTTTTAACATTTCCCTGTGCACTGTACGAGGCTCAGTGTTATGCCAAATACCTACAGTACCATGATTTAGCACTATACATCTCGCACGATCCACCATGTGTATATAACCCCTCCGCCATTACTCCTAGCTCCAGTGTACGTACAATGCATGATGATGATGATGATGAGTGTACCTCCACATGACTATGTGGAATAGTGACCTACTAGACGTGGTGTTGCGTGATTGCCGTACAGCATCCGTACTAATTGGCATTTATGCACTGGACACAATACATGCAAACTTACAACCACCTGTTCCCTTAATTGTGAACCCAAGTCCGTCGTATCGTGAAGGTACACTTTGGGTTACCTTGTATATTAATAGGCAGCGGTGGGAGTTTTACTTTGATCCCATTGCTCAACCTCCGTCTAAACCACTTGTTCATTTCCTCCAAAGAAACTGTAAAGTTTACCTGTTAATTACATTCAGTATTAAGCTGATAATTCCTTGCTGTACGGTATGTTTTGTATTGTATATCTGTACTTTAGAGTACGAAATGTAAATATTCAAACCAAATTGTATACCAGCAAGCCAACATGGAATGATCAGCTTGTACGACAGTACGTTCAAAAAATAAAAAAGCAACCAAAATTTAAATTGTAACACCCTTGTAGTAGAATAGTTTAGTTATAAGAACTTATGTAGTAGAGTAGTTTTATCTAATAAAAACTTTTTTTACCTCTAATCCTTTGTGTTTTGGGTTTCATTTCAAGAAATGACAAGCATCTTATATCCTAGTTGGTATATATATTTATTAGTATTAAAACTACAAGTGCAATGTGGATATGGCATCCACCACCTTTGCCGATTGGAACTTCATCCAACATTGTAATGGTATACAGGATCGTAATGCGCAGGCATACTCCTGCACTGGTTGTTGATGCGTACAATTGTTAATATCAATTTTAAACTGTAATGTGCGCAACGCGGGACATGCTTGATCTTCAATGTTTGTTACATTTGCCAACTGAAAAATCTTACGTAAAACAATCATCTTCTCACTACCCTTACAATAAAACATATAACCCCTCTCGCAATATTGTGCAACAACATGGCGAACGTGTGATACACTAAACCCATCGGATGTAGTCCAGTCTAACCCGTGTAAATTATTCGTTAGCCAATCCACTTGACGCTGGTTCTCTACAGCTAAGTCTGAACGTTCACAGGGTAATTTTAACAGGCAATGGAATATTAATGTCGCATCACACGCAACGAAACAAATTTCATGGATAATATACTCGTTGGCAGAAATCTTAAAACCTTGAAAACAATAATGTACTGCCTTGCGCGTAAGACACGTACACCCGATGGAATCAACTGCTGCTGCTGCTGCTGAAGCACTAAAGGGATCAATTGGGCAATACACTCGGGATCCTTGATAAACTGATGCACTACGTTTAATAAAGATCTCTTCAAAATATGAGTGTGATCCTGAGCAACAAAAATTGAATAATATTCACCAAACAGTTCTGGATCGTTCATATGACTGGATACATGATGTGCAATCACTGTACCCATATTACACACGTACAGGCAATTGTGGACCTTAAGTAAATTATAATCGGTACATTCAATGGGATTAGTTTCCAAGTACGTACCAATGGTGGACAACACACATTTATCCACAATAAATTCACCTTGACAACTCGTACACTGAGCCATACTATCCACTACGTACTAGGATAATTACACATGAAGTACATACAAAACAAGTAAAAGCAATAGTAATGGGCTACACACATGTCACTTGGTCTTGAAGGGGGCCTCCATATCCTTGCCCAGCAACAAGTCCACCAAAACACCACGGTTCAATTTTAACATGCGTCAAACTTTTCATTTAATGCTGCTGGAGTTGAGATTTCAAATACATCCCAAACAATCCATCCAATATCTTCAACACACGCAAAATGGACTTTGTACGTGTGACAATCAATGTCGCTATATCCTCAGGGGTGGCGTCCGGAAATAAATATCCGCCACAATGACCAGCACAAATATGATCACGCTGGCTCGGTTGGTTCGCATAGCAGCCTATACACTAAAGGCAGCCGGAAAACTCATACGCTTGTATACTTGCTAATATACACGCTTCCTCCACCCAACGAGAAGAACACTTGGACGAAGGCAAAGACTTGTCCACCGATACGGTCGGGCTAACAACGCTCGGAATAGCTTTGTCCATGGTTGAGGTAGCCATAGCAACTGATATTCATACCTAAAAATCAACACACTTTATCCATACTCCTGCACATGCGCAAATGAACAGCACTCCAGAGAAACCGCCTTTCAGCATGTCGCACTAAAAGCTGCTGCTCTCATAACTAATAAGATCAGCCTAAAAGTACTATATTTGCAAATCCACCTAATGCTTTTAAGACAGTAATAGCTCTTATCATACCATTATCTGAGCTAAGTGCTTCTAATAAAAGACCATAAGTAAAAACTAAAAGCAACCCCATTGTAGCTACACAGCACTTATGTGACCATTAGCTCAACTAAAAGCTTTTGATAAGAAATCAATAGTAATACTAGACTGCACTAAAAGCTTTTGATAAAAATCGATAGTGAAATTGAGGTTACCCGCATTGTGGGCCCATTTCTACTCTTCTTCCCTCTTCTTGAAAGAGCGCTCGCTGTGGGATATAATTCCCAAGATATGTGTCATACTTAGGTCATAGCTGTCTAACTGTCTGTCTGATCCGTAAATGTAAGTTAAGAAAAATATATGAACTTTGAGAATATTGGACAAAAATTCTTAAAGTTATCGAAAAACTTATGAGCGGAAGAAGAAGTTTAATACCGGTAGCATATTTAATCTATTGAGGAATATTTCCTGTCGAGGAGGAGCCAAATCAACTATGCTCATTCTTATAATCATATCAGAAGTAATTATAATAGCAATTGTAATTGTTCACAATTTTCGCCAGATGAGAAGGATTTAAGAGTAGTGCATCGCTGAGGGTTATGTTCGTCCCAAAAGTATTTTAAAGCCTTTACTGAACGTGGGATCGAACTCAGCGGTCCGTCATTTCGAGGTATCCGTCATTCATGCAGGCTAATGCTTTGATACTCATTGAGTTAAGAACAATCAATACCTAACCCGTTCCATTCTCCTTGGGGTGAATTACTGCATTAAGATGCTGCAGAGTCATTAAAGTAAAGTTCCCGTGAAACATGTCCTTATTCTTCGTAGACTCCTGTGGTATACGCCTGGTGCAATTGAGCTGAATCCATTTATGACCCTTAGGCACCTATTGCTCAGGGTTGACTAGGGTACGTAACAGGATGCGGGAAGTAATCGGCCAGGTCCTAGGTTTAAGATACGATCTTGGCATTTGCCTGGTGTGGCAGAAACCCCTGCAAAACCTCAGTTTGTCGTGTGCTGGGTCGGACCAATGACCTCCCGAAAGCGAAGCTAATAGTCTATGAACTAAGCTACGGTTACTCGGTGAGTGCTATTGCATGTTTTCATTAACTTTCCATCCAAGAGGCATGAAACGTGTAAAATTGGAAAATATATATTTTTCTTTTTTATATAATTTCTTTTCCTGGTTTTGGAAACGTGTAATATTGAAAAATTTATATTGTAGAGTTGTCATACTCTCCTAGGTGAGTTTCTTCTACTTAATCAGAGTTACGTACTACTTGAACATGCACTGGATTGGGCTGCGAGAATTTGGATAAGCTTTAATCAGAATAGCCGGCAGGATGATTCAAAGTTAGGCCATGCTTCAGAATAATAAAGGAAGGCAAAAGAATTAAGAATTTTTATTCTTATTTTTGGGCATTATTCCAGAGAAATGATTTTAAAAAGCATTTTTGTTTTCAGATATTTTATCATAGACTTTCCAACTTATAGGACTCCTTAATTTAAATATATAAAAAACACTGTCTTTCCATTGAATCAATTGACCTCGAGAGAAGAAAAATAGTTGCGAGAAATTATTTCTGAAGTGGGAATTGGAAACACTATCCACATTAACAAGGGTGCGGGAATTTTACACGCGAGATACTGTGTGTGTATGCTATATAGTCCACTTCGCTAAGTTCGGTTGCCCAAAATATGCTACGTATAGAGCCTTATGGAGGCGACGATCTTCCTTGTATCCTCTTGTACTCCTCCACCCGCTCAGAAACTTAAAAGCTCACTTTTATCCTCATGGTTCTCGGTTGTCAACCTGAAGAGAACAGAAAGCAAACGAGCTGCTGCTTGTGACCAGCCAGAACTGCGGGCGCGCATTCTCTCTCTCTCTCTCTCTCTCTCTCTCTCTGTGTGTGTGTGTGTGTGTGTGTGTGTGTGTTATGTGAAAGTTCACTGAGTTAAAGAATGATAAGAATAAGAAGCAAGATGGTTTGTAACACACTTCTAGAAGAGAAATGTTAGAGGGTAGTTTGCACAACCGAACAAACTTAATTAAGAGAGCCGCCGCTGCTACAGCATCTCCTATTTTTCAACTACAATGAAGCAATCGTGTTTGGTACATTAGAAAATCATATCGTGATAATTGTTGGACATTCCCATTTTGTGTACAATTAAAACCAAAGTTTTATCAATAGGATGAAATAGCTACCTTCATCCATTATTAATTAAGCATATCAATTATTATCATTACAATTGTAAAATCGTTCCTAACAATTATGATGGTAATAAAGGATATTTCTTTCAACAATCATTCTTTATATTACCTACCAAAGCACGCACCATCATTATTTATCCCCAGTGTGTAAATCTGTAACTTTCTTCAAA
>JAGDQP010047715.1:0-14952 GCA_022664845.1 Lepisma saccharinum
GGAACATGATTTCCGCACAACGGAGATCTGTCATTTTTGAGTTCGAGGAGAGAGTGGTGTCGCTGGACACACGTCTTAATTTCTGCTGCGCAACAGGCTGTCATCTAGTGGCTTTTGCCTTTCTTCTGTTTGTCTTTTTAATGAACATTTTCTCAGTTCTGGATGGAATATCACGAAGAGAGGTAAGATGAAATCATTTGTCTTTATTCCATGGAAGACTATGATTCAAAACAAAGACAGGCACCTAAAATTGCAGGTCCTTACGGAAAACGGAAAGGATTCATATGATATCACAAAATTTAGCTCTTACTTAGAGTAAATATGTATTGTATATAACTAAATATATCTACCGATATGATTTATCTATCGAAATCCATATAAATAATTATATCTATCTCTATCTATTTATATTTATCGTTACGAATATAGTTATATATGAGTCCATAACCGGTATGTTTGCGTAATCAGACGGTGGGAGATGATGAAATATGTGTAATTTTGTGTTCGAAGGTGAAATTAAATATACAAAAATGTGTCCTCTATGTGTTCAGACCCGTTTTAAATTCTAATTTTAGATTTTCTCAGTAGGTAACGCCACAGAAGTGTAAATAAGTAAACAAGAAGTGTGCGAGAAAGTTTCCGACGCTGCTTATAAGCCAAATTTACCATATTATCCAGTGTTTATCAATATATATTGCTTTAGATGACTAAGTAAAGCATACAGAAAGTGTGTGAGATGGCTTCCGACCCCATTTTTAAATAGAATCTACCCTATTATCGAGTGTTTTTGTGAATAATTGGCCCTTTGGTGTGAAATTAATCTGAAGAAGAAGTATTTAACTTGTGTTCGAACCTGGTTTAAGCAGAAAGAAATCTATTAAAACAGGAAAAGGACCAATTAGGCATCAAACTTATACTTTCAAGTGCTGTATTTACTTATATTGAATAGGAACCAGACATTTTAGCAGGTAGTTTATGTAGAAATGTAGTCTTTGAGCTGTCACTTAAAGCCGAAAATAGTTGAATAACGCCATATTGGAGACTAGTAAATATGAAAAGAAGTATTTGGACATGAAACTTCTAGTAGAAAGGGGATTATTGATTGTACTTTACGAAAAAAAGAGCACTTGGAATTAAATTTTCTTAATATTTGATAGGTAAACCACTAAATCTAGTTTTTGAAAGGTCATTTAAAGCCGGAAATTCTAGAATAACACCATATTGGAGACTAGTTAACATGAAAAAGAAGTATTTGGACATGACAATTACACTACGAAGGCATTTGATTACTTGAATTTGAGTGAGAAGAGACCACCTGGAATGAAATTTTATTTATATCTGATATTAAAATACGTATTTGAAGTCTTGAACACGAATGTTAAGCAAACAACTAGTATATATCATCAAAGTTACGGTAGTAAGTGACTGATTACTTAAATTTTGTTGGGAAGAAAACGATCGGAATTGAATTTGGAGAATATCTGTGAGGAAAAGTAACTAATGAGGTCACACAACTGCATATTAAATGTTTGGGGAGGCTATCAGAATGGAAAACCAAGGATTTTGGCAACAAAATTATGGTAACAAGAGAGTTGAATCTCTTATATTACCAGGAATTGGACCTGCCAGAATCATATGAACAGAATATATAACGAGAAAAGTGTGATTTAAGTACTTACAACGCGTATTTTGATTAGAAAATAACCTAATAATGATATATAGGAGAAACAGAGACAATTCAGAATGAAAGTTACAGTATGAAGGAAGCTGATTGTTTGGATTTTGTCCGGATGGAACGGATTTTAGTTAATATAAAAGGTAAAGAGTAAGAAAATGTAGTCTTTGAATAATTCTTTGAACCACAAAGTCCTATTTGTATGGATAGTTAGCGCGTAAGGAAAGAGTTTTGCATGAAACCGACATTACATAAGACTGAATTGTGATCAGAAGACTGTTTGAAAAGACATGAAGACATTATTTAAGAAGAAAAGTGCCAATGGATAGCTTCTTGTGTTGATTTAAACGTTTAGTGCGCTCAGAATTACACTCTAGACTCCGTTTATAGGACATTTTTCCTCTTTGAGTGCCATCTAGGTGAAATATCCATGGTTAAAAATGCTTTTTTGTCCTATTAATAATTTAATTTTAGCTACAGCCTGCCTGTACAGTATTTGTGTAGTATATATACTTGTATGAAAGAATATACATAGAATATAGTTATTTCAATTCCTTTAAAAAACAATACACATGTTTTTTGATTTTACTTACCCCGACTCTAATGTTATGATTTTCGTCCTTCTCTGGTAGTATCACTGTCCTTATTCCAAGCTATGCTCCGTATCTTTTACCGCACACCAGATGCGATGCTTGTCGCATGCTGGAAGGACCCTTTCCAACACATGCTTTGTGCCAGGCAAGAACTGTATCCGGTTCATCCTCAAAACTAGAGCCAATATCAAAATGCTCAATATTTGACCATAAACCTACGTAATTCTGATTTTTAAAAGTGTTAAATAGGTACGGAAACTCTCCTTTTTTGAGGCTTTCTTGCAACCCGATTGTTGATAGTAATTTGGATTATTTAACTCCCATAAACAAGTATGTATCACGGAAAATTATATTATCCAGACTAAGTTGAGTAATCTTTTGTCCTTGTCCAATAACGCTAGGTGACAAATTTTGTTTTTCCATAAGACATCGCATAACTAGTAATGTATCAAAACCCGATCCATTAGGACACAAATTAAGTTTGCTTGGTACTCACTTTCCCAGTTTTCATCCACGTCCAGTAACATTGTCTGTACGTCAAACATAATATATAAGAAATACTCAACTCGTTTGGGTCTGCTTGGTTTGATAAAACAAGAATGCGTTTCATCAACGTGAATGTTACACAGTTTACAATAATGTTCGCCACATATATGTTTTTTTCCTGCTACGTCTATCGATTTTCACCCCACACTGACGACACATAATAACATAATAATATACAGGTTTTCCGTTGGCTTTGGATTTATGTTGATCATAACAGGACTAATCGGGAAACATACGATGACAATAACGACATTTCATACCCTTGTCATTACGACTAACGACGTCATGATAATCTTCACAATGACTACATAAATATTTACATTTATGGAATCGACGCTTTTCATGAGATGTAAGACAATGATAACAATAACCATCACTTCCTAAATATGCAGTCATGGTTTCAATGACATCATAATGACTATCTACATATCTTAGAAACAATTTCTGTCCGCTGATTGTCCCAAATACAGTATCGTATTCTTGCAACTCTCCGGATTACGTACATATACAATAATCTGATACTCGTCACAATAATATTTTTGAAACTGGTCTACATCTTCAATACTCCCACCATTTTTACTGAATAAATCTACTTTCGCAAAATAACACAATTCTGCAGCTACACAAGCCATTTTCTTAGGATGTGTTTTCATGTAACAGGTATCATCAAATTCCTTATCCGCTCATATTGTTGCCAATACCAATGCCCGTGCGAGACAATCAGGAACAAATTCCACCGGAATAGTGTGGTTTTGAAGATATTTTTCCAAAGGCAAATATTTATCATTACCACATAGTCCCTGAAAACGAATAGGATCACTAATATTCGCTTTGACGAATAATTCCTCATTAGAATTGAGAACATTTTAAACCTTTCTCAAAATATCATCTCTCAAAATATTTGCTTTTTTCCTTACTATTGGAACTTTCAATCGTTACACCACTTTGGAATTGGGATCAACATCCATAGCAAAATTAAATAAACTTTTTACATATTCCTCCGTATTGGAAATTGACTTTACGAATGAATTAATGGTAATTCAACGCCTTGAAAACCAAAGTTTGGATAGCTTTTTCACATTCACCGACAATTCCAAAGTCAGTAGTTTTTCGAGCACCATATGAATGTTATTGTCCATCCACTGCTTAACACAAATATTAAGCATCTCACCTTCACTAGAATCCTCTTCTGTATCAAGCTCAATGTCGATATCCATACTAGTTTCATCACCATTCATGTGTTAATGTCACCATTGGTTTCCTCCATACTACTAGAGTCATCACTATCCACTTCTATAGCAGCATCGTAACTAGACCAACTATCCAAGTCAAAAATATCAACTGCGTCTAAGAAACACTCCATGGGGTTCGGTGAATAACTCGCAATAATAACTCCACGTCAGTTCCTTACTTTCCACACTTCGGAAAAATCCGTAATGTCCAAAATCGATAATATCTTGGGCAGTTACACAGTTTTGTAACACAGCTTCTACTTCATTCCAATAGTAGTATAAGGAGTGATGTAGCAACATTGCGGAATCACGTTTTGCCGGTTGAAACCATAATATTTTGTAATAACACAAATGGTTCCAACATTCAAATACACGATCAGGCTTCAATCTCCTGAGCTGAAAGCAAAGCATCAATCGGATTTTCCATGGCTTGAAAATCAATTGACAAGGTAAATCGTACTGTTTATACACACGACTTGTTTCATACAAAGTCAGATTCAGCAGTGGTGTATACGAATAGGATCAACAATGACAAACTGTCACAAACACAAAAGATTCTCACAGACGTGAAAGCAGATCTTTTCACATCAAGACTCAAGTGCAAAGAAAAGCATTAATGCATGAGCAGTGGATATATCATACGAGCGAGGACACAAGCTGAAACTATCACATAAAGCCGTCATCAGGGAGGTAACCAGGGCAAAGCAGATGCGCAACAGCTTCATCTTTAAATTCAAAGAGATTACAGGTATCAATTTATCACCAATTCCAACGTTACCTATTCAGTACTATTACATAGACAATGCCTCATATATCTTATACGGGAAAACTGACTAACTTTTCTCGGCAAAGCCTTGTTTATCTCCCGTCATCCGTACGTGTCCCCAACTCCCGTGAAATAAACTAGTACGTTTCACTGTTAGGTGTAGGGCTGTCAGAACTATCCGTATAATTATTCATTCGGATATTGTTCGAAGAATTATCCGGATAATTTCAACCTAAAAATAACAAAAAAAACATAAATAAGATTCTAATATACTCCGCCATGAAAATTAGGGCAAATTCTCCAGCACTATAATCAACATTAAAACCAGAAACAAGCTCAGATCCCCCCTCAGCAAAATCAAAACGAGTACTATTAATTTCAGTCAAACAAGACGCCAACCAAGCTACAGACAACTGAAAACTGCTAAATAAAAATCACAAATGCTCTTAGTAAAGAACAAATCAAAAATACTATATCTAATTCTAAAAAAAAACGAAAGATAACAAAATCAAAGCAAGACTTACCTCATAAGAAATAGTCTGTGCCACAGCTCGCAGGACGCCAAGCATAATTAGAATTAGAATATCACCCAGCAGACATAACACTATAATCTCCCATACTTGTACAACATAAAAAAATAATAACCCCAAAGAGAAAGTAACTATTAAACCAACAAGAGGAATAAATAATCAAACCAGTAAGGACAGTATCAAACTAAAAACAGATATCCGAATAGTTGTTGTCCAATGAATGATGAAATTTATAGAGCAAAGTAGTTCGGATAATGTGGACTTCCAATTTTATTTTAGTCCAAAATCATCTTTACATAAGAGTTTGTTAAACATTTTAAAGCAGAATATTATTTCTACGTTTAGGCTCCAGCAGCTAATGTTGTGACGCCATATACGCCCGCTCTGTCCGTCTGTCGACAACTGTAACTCAGAATCTACTAAGGCTGGAACGGTGATTGATGTGTCGTTGAAAAGGTCTCGGTAAGAGTAGCTCAAACCTGTATCATTTATTCAGATTGCATGAGGGGTACCAGAGATAGGTGCGTTGCCGGATATGGGGCACTTCATATATGGTAATACTATGGCTAGGAAGATGTTTGAAGAGGCGTTGGAAAGGCCTCGGCTCGGCAACATGAGTTCAAAAAGTATCACTCATCAAGATTGCACGGGTGGTCCAGAGATAGGGAGCACAACATATACCTTTGGAACTATTAGGGCTAGGATGGTGATTGAGGTGTTATGGAAAAGGTCTTGGAAGGACGAGTTCAAACTTCAAACCTGTATCATTGATCCAGATTGCAAGGGCGAGTCCTGAGTTTCGACGGAGGGATTTTTTAACTTTGGAACTACTAGGGCTCATTGGAACACGGCATTGGACCAACACGGCGCTGAACCGACACAACTGTGTATTTCTAATGCAATCTTGCTTTGTCTATATCAAATGATCGGTGGTTGTTTGAAGATTTTATCTTTTTATTTATTATTTTATTTTATTTATGTACGGTAGGTATCTCATGCTCAGGGAGAGTTGTTTTTACAGTACTAGTATCCAGACACCGAACACTAGTAAAGTGTTATTTTTTTTATTTCCCTCCGCCACTATACTGGGTTTAGGTAGTTTTCTTCAATGCAGCAAGCCAAAGTAATGTTTTACTACAGTTTATTAGAGTTTACAATTGCATTTCTCAGTATAAAACGTTTGCGCAGCAATGTCCTAACCACTTTTCTTTTTTGACAGTCTCCAGTATTGTTCGTATCTCGCCTATTCTGTTAATCACTTCTTTATTTGGCATCTTTTATATCCAGTTTATTCTTTCTATTCTTCTCCATGTCCACATTTTCGCTCCATACAACAATTCTCCTTACTAAACATTTAATTAATCTTTTTCGTAACTCTTCGTTCAGAGATCCGCAGAAGAGATTCTCTTTCTTAGGCTATCGCTATTCTCGCCTTGACTCTTTTTTTCACGTGTCCCATAATAATTGCTTATGATACTTCGCAAATAACTGTCCTACTTCTTCACTTCCAATCTTAATGTTTGCTATGGTTAGATATGTTCCAATTACCATCTCTGTTGTTTTATTCACGTTTATTTATATTTCATGCTCTTCACAGTTTTTCTCCAGCTGTTTTAAAATCTTTTTAAGTGATGTCTCATTTCCTGCAAGAAGAACCATATCATCCTCAAAGCTAATCCTTTTTTATTCCACCGGCCACAAATGCTGTGTCGCTTTCGAAGTATCTCTATAACTTCTTCTAGTTTATATACATGACGATTGCAAAGTAGGGTCAAACTTAGAGGGGTAATTCCTCACATCAAAACAAGAGAAGAGTTCATTTAAAAAATGCCGTATCAGTGACAGACTTATAGGCGCTCAAAGTTAGTGTAGCATCGACACAAATCACGTCATACATCGATATGTAATGACGTAGCTTGTGTCGGCTTAGCATTGCACAATGAAAGTAACTAATTCCCACAATTTCTAAAGAATATTTTCGCCTTTCTTCTTCTTTTTGTTCATATTTGGACACGATGGGCATGATGGTTACCTCGTTGGAATTTACAATCCGTGAGCGTTTCAACGAGGTATAAATCACCTCGTTATGATAAGTAGAACCTGGTCAAAACCATGAAAGTAATGGTCTAGGATTTTCACACAATTCTTGGCGGGACTCTAGTAGTTAAATGCGTGCGAGACAAAAATAAAACGAATGACCATCACCATTTACATTATATTCATGTTAGTAAAATAGAAAACTGCATTGAAGTCCAAATGCTGGATTAAAAGCCAACACCTGTTTTGTATCAATGGAATAAAATTAACACTAAGTTCCAAAAACACTTCAAACTGTATTTTGAGGAGTTTCTTCAACAAAACCTTTCAGGACTCTTTTCTCCCCGCGAGTGACATACTCGTACCGACTGATGCTGAGAGAACCGGCCTCAAATGGGAGACACACCCTTATCATTAGCCTTTTACTGTAATAAATCGATAGAAAGCATGCAAAACTTTGGTTGCACCCTCCCAATTTTGGCTCTATATACTCCAAACTGAAAATCCTGGCAGAATCAATGCTCGTACCCCTTTCCGCTCATCTCTCGTGGTGACCATTACTTTTCTTAAAAACACTTTCTTACAATTGAGAGAAACATTCATCTTTGGGAAACCTATTCTCTTAACCCTCGGATTACCAAGCGGAGTCCATTTCGGACCCCAACTGGGTTTTTCCTTCAGCATTTTTTAAACTTCAATTCGAGAAATTTCGTATTCCAGGTATGCCTATATAAATGTCAACAGCAGATGCAGCCAACAATAGAAAGAGCAAAAATATTATTTCTTAAGAGAAAATACCTTTAAAATGACTGGGGTCCATAACTGTTGAGTTTTCACTATTCGTTAGCATGGTGGCTGAATTGTAAAAAGCTGCATTATATATTTGATCAATATTATGTTTGCTGTATGTTTCTTGTATGAACATAGGTGGAAACGTGAAAAAATGAACCTTACATTATTATTTTATTAAGTAATCTTCATTTATTATTCATATTTTTGTCATACATAGGAGGTAACTCTCAAACTCATTTACTAGTTTTGAAGATTTACTGATCTGTCATTATCTGTCAATAAATCTATTTCAATCCAGTATGGACCCCACTTGCTAATTTATGTTTCTGAAATTGCTTGGGGATCCTAGGGTTAACTGTGCACCGAGTAAGTTTTTCTTAAAATTGAGATTTTAAAAAAAAAAAAATTGAGCGGAAATTGCTTAAAATTGGGAAAAGTTTTCTCGCTTTGGAGAATACATTTTTGTCTCATTTCTTGAGGAAGAGTAGATTGCTTTAAAATTGAGGCATTTGTTTCTCTTGTCTGAGAAATTATGTCCAAATATACGAGATCGGTTATTCATAAACATTCAGATATAGGTATCTCAAAACAGTCCCGTAGCCCAGATGGATCACTACGGGCGGCGCCTGCCCTGGAAGGATTTTTGCCCTTTCATGATTCGTTCCCTCAGCAAACGTGGATTCAGAATTTGCATTAATAATAATTCTGAGATTTAGTAGGGAGCTAAATTTGTATTGCAGTCGATACACTCCGTAGTAAGCAAATTAAAAAGTAGTCACCACTATTTGTTTTATATTTATCTTTAATCATCTTAAAATTATCGTGAAAATTCGTGTTTGAATTTACGAGCATAATTAAAGGAAAGGAGATGTTTGTTTTCACAAGTGTCACCAACTGTCGTTTCAGTCCAGTGTCGCGAACTACCTAAATTAAGCGATACACAGTGCTTTCATCTACGCGTTTTCACAATACTCGGTATCTACATTTTTGGCGATTTTTAGGTTTTAACGGTTTATCCTAATGTTTTAGGGTTAGGAGACTCGAATGGCGTTGAAATATGAGATCTCATACTGTCTATATGGAAGGATTTTATTTTTAAAAAGACAGTTGAAACAGTGAGAAAACATGTTTTTGTAGATACCGAGTTTGGTGAAAACGACCCTCAATTGTAGGATACTCATCCTTCTATATTCATTGCTTAATACTGCTGTTGGGTGACACTGCGTTTTGCTCTAGCCTAGCAGGCACAATTTTCATTGTTCATTTAGTTCCTCTCTGAGATATAGAAAGGAAACATTGTTTGGTTTTGAGACCAGTAAATGTGTCGTTCGTAAGATTCACCCGAGAGAATGTGAATGAGTAACTCTGAAGGTAAAGTGATCTCTATCAGCAAAGGATATACGTTTATTTACGAGCAGAGATCCACGACTGGAGCACAAAGTAAGTAGTTGTAGACAGTGCAAATTGTTGAATGTAACCAAAATAGACACGCTGCATTACACAACACACAACAGAACTACGCCGCCAACAAAGAGTAGAAACAACGAAGATTGTGATCTGGAAACAAAGGGCCAGCCAAGAAAACAATCCCTACTAAAAGAATTTCCGAAACCAATACGAGTTGCTGTCGTGCTGTTCCATATGAATAGTTTAAATGTCTAGCATGCTCTATCGTAAGAGATGTGGTATCTTGCTGTGCCTATATGAACTACATCCGTTTTGGTTCAAAGAAGCAACATTAATAGAAAATGGTTATCGAAACTGGAACATAAGTCAAGACTTTAGAAAACGGTATTCCATATTGAAGCCATAAAAATGTGGAAAGAAAAATAAATTCTGGCTTCTGCATGCTCATCTGTCTCAATTATTATTGATGAAAATGTACTGAAAAATCGAATATCTGTGAAATTTTATGTCAAATTGCACAAAGCTTTCACATGTTGGATGATGCCTATAGTAAGAAATGTTTGACTCAAACACAATGTTACAAATGGTACAGCAACTTACAATAATAAGTGGAGGTTGGAGTTATAAGAAATACTTGATCTTTCATCCAGCAGAATTGTTTCACTGTACGCCTAATAGTTAGACAACAAACATGACAGTTCAGATATAGGCAAAAGCATGCGATGTCAGCATATCCCTCCATTTGGAGGAAGAAGGAATGAGTCGCTGATGATCATTTAGAGAACAACGAGGTAGATAGGCAGAAATCCCAGTTACACACACACACATACAAAGAGAGAGAGAGAAAGCTTGGAAGAAGACGAAGAGCGAAAAAGAGATGGGAAAACAAAGGAAGAAGGAAAGAAAAATGGCGCAAGACATGGAAATAAATGAAATTTTAACGCTTATGAATACACAGTCTGCATCTCTCTCCCCTGCCCTCCTCCCCCCCCCTCTCTCTCTGCCTTGTACTTTTCTCCCTTTGCGGAATAAATCTCTGTCAGGAGCAATCGTAAACGTCATTTACAACGCTTAGTTCCTTGAAGAAAATAATTGAAAATCCGGTCGTGGAATCGAACCAATGACTATGAGAAAGAATGCCTCTCACACTGACCACCTAGCTACACAAACCGTAACAAAGGAGTTGTTAAATAAGCCATTAAACTCGCTACTCTCAGCTGTTTATTTGTATACATCCTAACTTTCAGTACCTTCTCTCCGCGTTGCTATGATTACTAATACAAAATCTACAATCTACAGTGCAATCAATAATCTACAAAAAATGCAAAAAAGTAATTATTAATAATAATATAAACATATATTTTGAACGAAAGAAAAGAAGAAAACATGCCCACCCGGGGAATCAAACCAGCTCTTTAATTAGCACCTAACAGTCGTTCCAATACGCCAAATTGGCAACTGCAAATTGATCGCTTGTCAGTGTTCTTTACAGTTAAGGATTATTTTTCTACTTCTTTAGCAATGCTAACTTCTTGTATCTAGTCGGATATAAATAAATAAGATTAGCTGTAATGAAGGTTCCCAATTGTCATTCTGCCAGCCAATCTGATACGGTCTACAGAAACTTAATTTTATTTAATACCATTCACTGATTCCTTTTCACCCCTGTCAATTATGTATACCCCATTGATTAGTAGCAACAGGGAGTGAAAGGGAATTAGGGAATGTTGTTAATTAAAAGTTCATTTGATGGAGATCGTAACGGGTTGGCTGGCAGGAGGCCAAACAGGAAACAGATACCTGTCTCGTTAAAAGTTGTGTTGTTTATGCAGCAAGATATTTATTCAGAACCATTCGCCCTCCTCCACAGTAGTGTCTAAACATAGAATGTCCTATTAAGGCGGGGTCATTCCCGCGCAGGCGGATTACTAATTAAAAATTAAATATTGCTTCCTAGCAGGTGCTTTCAGTTGCCAATTTGGAGTATTGGTAGCATGTGGTACAGCTAATGAATATAACCCAGGATCGAATCCTGGTGTGGTTTTGTTCACATATTTTCTTTAAGAAAAATGAATTTTCTATGTTATATACATATATATGTACGCATTAAGAAATTTAATAAAATTAGTGACCAAGGTCACGTGGAGGTTAGGTAAGTCAGGTACGGTGTTTTATGGCACACTAAATTAACTCTTGTTATCTCAAGTTTTCGAAAATAGGACTTTCTGTGATTAGACGCTAGTCTCTTCCATAGCACAGGGGAAGCTCAGATGGAAACAATACGGAGCCCTCTCTCACGCAGGAACAGAGCTTCTTGAACTAACACTGAGAAGAGTTTGTCCGGCAGCTCGTAGCTTGGTCTGGTGATCAGCGTCTTGGGAAGTTGATCCAGAGGTCCCGTGATCGAATCTTGGCGGATAGCTTTTTTTCTGATCGAATATTTGAAGTTCTAAAGATACTATTCTCTGAATGTAAATCCACGTAAACCCACGTATTGGCTTGATGTCATGTGATGACATTAAGTATCACGGCGAAACTGCAGGTGTCAAGCTCCCAGCGTGGCACGTTGGTAGCACGTTGGCTTACGAAAAAGAAAAATCTGGGTTCGATTGCCAGCGGGGAGCCAAGATTTTTCTTTTTTTCCCTAAAAGTATATTTTTATAAGCTCAAATTTATTATTAATAATTGTTTTCTTGCATTTTTGTAGATTATCTTAAATTAGTTTTAATGGGAACGTTGAAGTGAGCTATTTGCTCGGTGTGCAAGGGGGCCACGGTGATTCGGAATGGAACGCGGGGAGGCGGGCGCAGCTCTTGTTTAGGGGTGGGTATACGCGAAAGTGCTGTTGGCATTTTCTAACTTGCCATTTGGAGCACCGTCTCATGCGCATTCATTGGCCAATGAAATCGAAGGGTCTCAAAAACTAGACTGATCAAATAAAATCTCGCGACCGGGACGTTTCTGAAGAGATTCTGCTGTGTATAACACGCAGAGTTTTGAACAAACTAATTAACCGGGTCCGAGATCATTTTGTTCCCATTTCGGGTGTTCGCACCGTAAATACAACGGAGAAACCATGCTTTGCAAGGTTCCCTCGGTTGCCTGGTCATTAAGATGTTGACGTCTTGAATGAAACGAACCGCGTTCGAGTATCGGCAAGAACAACCCTTTTCTTTAAATATATTTCTATAAGTTCAAAGGGCCTAGCAGGGTAAGAGGGTGCATACTGCCTTGGAACGAATCGTCATAAAATTTACTACCATATTCAGCATCAAAAATGATGGATGGCTCTCCACTAAATTTCAGCTCTGCAGATGCTAACCTTACCTCGTAATAAATTAAAGTGTTTTTGGTAGTTTAGCTAAATCTCGGTTGGATTTGCACCTACAATGACCTGTTTTTTTCTAAATTGAAGTTTTTTTCAAGCTCTACAAGATGGCGTTTTTTTAGATTTGTTGGCGCAAAATTAAAATTTTGAGAGAAGTTAGAAAATTTGAACGTTGAATTTAAAAACTAACACAACAGTTGGCTCGAAAACAATATAATGTTACGTATGTTTAGTGGTTCTATAACCATGATTTTTTTTAGAATTTTTAAAGTAGTAGAACATAACCTAAAAGATAAAAAACAGCATTTTTGTAACTTTTAAGGTGTTTTAGATTCGTTTCATTAGCTCACAATGGTTCGTGGTGTTCTCAAATCTTGCAACGTTAATTTAACTAATTTCCCGACGTTATACAATGATGAAATGTTGCACAGCGACGTAAGTCGGGTGACAATACAACATTCTATTGTTACTTTCATATATTTATATTTATATTGTATAAAGATATTTAAATATTTTTTATTACAGACTTCTTTATCCTAAAATAAATACTAGCCTGCACTGTGGCTGGGTTTGGCCGGTTGCATAACATTTGAGGATTTGGGCAACAAAATATCAGCTTGAAAAAAGTATGAACACCGAAATAACCCAAAAACTGAATAAAGAGAAACTTTCTCAACGGTGCAAGGTAACCAGGAAAATGTCATCAGTTGAGCACAGAGATTGGAAATAAGACATGTGACTGGGCATCTTACACAACACGTGCACTGTAGATACAAGTTCGAAAGCCTCGTTTGCCAGGTCGCCTTCGTGGACGACTGGTCAATGCGTCGGCTTCTTGAGTGGAAGGTCCCGGTTCGAATCTCCCCTGGGACAAAACTTTTTCTTCTTTTTTTCATTCAAAAATATTTTTATATGTTCATATGTATTATTTAATAATTGCTAGGATGTGTATAAATAACTAATTGCTACTGAAAGCTAACATGTATCTGGATGAACACCGAGTAGGTGTGCGACGAGGCACAGTGCTTCCGAAGGGAGCTGGGAGCCGCACGGAGCCGCTGGAAGACGCAACCCCCGGTTAGCTGTGGGCATACGAAAAATGTTAACATGCTATTCCACCTGTCAATTTTTTATTTGGTACACATGAAATTCATTTATCTTTATCTGATCCCAATCATTGTGCTGTTCATTTCCACGGTCGAGAGAGTCGTAATAAAAAGCTTTTTAAAGACATATTTTTCTTAAACAATTCGTACTAAAAAGTAACAAAAAATAAATTTGTTCATGCACGATCAAAAAGAAAAGCATGGAGCGCGCTCTCATATACAGCCACTATATAAATTCTTCAATTTGCGTGCCCCATGACATGCTTTTCTCTTAATCACTCATGAACAAAATTATTTTTTGTTACTTTTTAGTACGAACTGTTTAAGAAAAGGATGGGTTTAAAAAGTTTTTTATTAAAACTCTCTCTCGACCGTGTAAATGAACAGCACAAGGATTGAAATCAGATAAAGATGAACTTAATTTTTTATGTGTACCAAATAGAATATTGGCATATGGAATAGCATGTTAGCAACATTTTTGCGTATGCCCACAGCTAACCGGGGGCTGCGTCTCGCAGCGGCTCCACCGCCCAGCTCCCTTCGGACGCACCGTCCCCTCCCCTTTGCACACCTCGCTCGGTTTGCATCCAGGTACATCCTAGCTTTCAGTAGGAATCAGTTATTTATACACATCCTAGCAATTATTAAATAATGCATATGAACATATAAAAATATTTTTTTGAAAGAAGAAAAGGTGTTTTCCATGGGAGGATTCGAACTCGGGACATCCCAATCAAGAAGCCGACGCACAGTGCTGCGAACAATGGAAAAAATTCACAAAATCAAGTTGTACACAAACGGTTGGAAAACACACGTAGGTCGAAACAAAGAATCACCAAACAAGAAACGAAAGCAGGTTTACGAAAAATTCCACCAGCACCTGTGCAACACTGCTCCGAATAGCAGCTTGTTGGAGCAGTCTACGTTCTACACAGAGCAG
>JAGDQP010047716.1:0-14950 GCA_022664845.1 Lepisma saccharinum
AGGGGCGGCATGTTGTCTAGCGGCATCGTTTTGATCGACGATAACGATCGCCCGCACTTGACTGGATCAATTCAAGGACTACCGCAACGTTCTGGTTTGGAATTTTTCGAACGTTCGAGATACAGCCCTGATTTGGCACCTACCGATTTTATCACTGGCTTTCTAAGCTGAAAGCATTTTTAGGTGGTACTCACTTTCCAGCTGCTGATGCATTTAAAGCAACAGTCACTAAATGGTTCAAAAGCTTGCCGCCAACAAAATATAACGACGCAATAGAGAAACTGGTATCACGCTATGTTGTGTGTTTGAATTTATAAGGTGATTATGTAGATGGTGGTAAGTGTTTGAATTTAATTTTTAAGGCCTTTAGGCAACTTTGACTCAGGCTGAGATACGTGGTTGAATTTGTAAGGTGTAGAAAAGTAAGCTATATCTTGGTAAAACTTTTTCAGTCATCACCTGTTTTGTATGGTTTACACCAATACGTTTTTCACTTTCTAGACGACCCTCGTAGATTTGCAAATTAAGGCCTGGTCGTTTTCTGAAATAACTATATCAGTGCTTACTTAAGTATTTATTAACGAAAGTACTTCTTTCTTACTTTCATTTCACCATTATGCATATACGTATAACGTACAAATACAGACACGGAAGAACAATTACGAATGTTACTGAAAGAAAATTATGTCGAACTCACATAACCATCACACAAATGCAAGTAATTCAGGGATTTCGAAACTTTTGGTCTCACTGTCAATTACGCAGAGAAGGAAGAAAAACAATCGTACAGGTTTAGAACAGAAGTTCAATATATAAGATGACACTGTAATTTTCCATCGGCATTGTGTTGAAGGAAATGTTAATGAGCATGAATTCACGATTTAGTAATGCTATGAATATGGTTTTACAATAGGGAACATACTTGAACCCGGAGATTGTAGTACAATACTGGAATACAGTACGAATCTTCCAAGATCGAGAAAATAGGGAAACCACACAACGGACATATCTGACGGCAACACTCCTCTAGAGCAGACAACTTCTGTAGAATTCAGATCTTTTGTGGGAAAGAAGTGGTACGTAAGGAAACTGTGCAAACTGTTTATGAGAAAAACAAATTACTTTTAGGGTAGTGATAAACATTCTCAGAATATATACCTGTAAAGCTGTACTTGCAGTATCTTGAAGCCACTCTAACAATGTTCTAACTCTGTCTTCAGCACCATCGTCTTGAGATGTACACAACTGATACAGTAATTCGACAACGGAATCAACTACTGCTAAGACTGATGCACTTGTATGACCTACTGGTAGAGAACCTGAGAAAAAAAAAAAGTAAAACTTAGTATTAATATGCCAGGTAGCCATATCGAAACACGAAAAAGGGAACTACAAAATACGTAGATAAGCTCTTACATGAATGGAAGATAATGTACTCATTAAGAAAATAGATGATGTAATGAACAAATATGCTCCGAAGAGGTGTACAGTTGGAGGAGTAAAAACACCATACGTGCCCTGTCCAGGTCCCAATATAACAACCACAGTTCCACTTCTAAGCTCTCATTAAGTACATTTAACCTGTAGTGTTGTTTGTTGTTTTTATTAATTCTAGTTCTTAAGACCTCGAATTAAAATAATAATCCTGTAAATACAGATCGTAATAATCTATTCTTGAAATAGAACATAATAATTTCTATAAGAGAACACTTATGCACCTAATATGTGTGTAAAAAATTTTATTCACATTGTGCAACTCGAACTACTTTTAAATCATTTTTTATATTAAAAAAAAACTTTAAAAAATGTTCCATATGCTATAAAGGAAAGCAATAAAGTTCTGTCGACTTTTCTCGTTGTCGAACTTTACGCGCTGATCACATCGTTCTTCAGAGGTGAGACGGAAAGGATGAAGGTAACGTGTTAGTGAGTGTTTCCTCTTGTAGTCGCCCTGATAATGATCACCACAGCTAACGGGGACGTCAGAGCAAGTAAAACATGTCCAAAGAGCGTTATACGGGCAGGCCTGTATACTGAACGAATTGAATTTTATTTATGGGCTTTAGGCATATACGGCTCAGGCCGGAATAGGGGACGGGAAAGTGTTGGCGAGGGCCTATATTGAAGGCACCATCCCGGCATTTGCCTGGTGTGACTGAGGAAAAACCTGTCGGAACGGTCGGCCGCTGGGATCGAAACCACGAGCTCCAAAACGCTACGCCAACGCTCTACCACTGAGCTACGGCGGTTCGGTGTCTATGCTGAACGAATTTAAACTGGGAACGAACATTAGCGCAGCAAGAAGAACAGTATGTCAGGCATTCGGTAGGGATGTGGTAAATGAGTGGAGAGTACAACGGTGGTTTAATAAATTTAAGGACAGCCATGGATTCTCCAGGACGTCCAGAATCCATAGACTCAAGGCGACTATTGAGGTCGATAATGTCCAAAACATGTGAATCATTGGAAGAAGCATTCAACTGCAGTGCGTAAACCATGCGACAACTCCTCCATCAGCTTGGGAAACGGTATAAAGTGGGTCGATCGGTCCCCAAGAGTTGACTGCGGCTCAGACAGCGACAGCCTGTTTCTTTGCTGTTTCGTCAGTGAAAAGATCCGTTTCTGGACGGAGTGTTACACTGCGCGTGACGGTGAGAAGTGGCCTCTTTACGTTACTCCATGGAGCCGTTTTCGTTGTTTGGCATCATATGAACCCTCTTCCGAACAACAAAATCCACTACTGGATCAACAGATTACACTTTGGGTTTGGTGGATTGCTCGGAGTATCGTGAATTGCGCGAGCACTGCTGTCACCTGGCTAGACAATAAATGAAACTATGTACTCGCAGCAATTGGAACATGTGCCTGAAAACTGAAAACCGTGTGCTTTATGAATCGCAGATGTATCGTTCTGTTACAGGACAAAGCGAAGCCAATGTTGCCAAGGTCATCCGCGACACCATTACCAGACTTGTTTGGGAAAACTAATGCATCCCTAACATTCCCGTGATACTGCACCTTTGGATTATCATTTGTTCGATTCATTAGATAATCATCTGCGAGGACGATGGTTCTGTACGTTCGACGAAGTGATACATACACTGGACAACTTCTTTGGTTCAAGTTCCTAAGCCGTACCTGTTATGATCGATACATAGTCTGCATGACAACAGGTCATTGCTGTTAGTGGGGACTATTTTCGATTTTCCAGGTATGTCTTAATCATGTTATAGAGTTCCTTTTTGTATGTTCCACATTATAATGTACGAAGTACACATTTCTGCTGAACAAACATTAGGCAAATGTCGGATTTATTCAATATAGTTAGTTATTAACATTCACATATTCACTTATGTTCATATGTACGACTTGGCAACACTATAACAGTTGAAGACAAAAATTCGCTACCACATACACAGCTAAAAATTCTTCTTGCACTGTCTCACGCTTTCCTGTTATTTCATTCTATCACTTATCTACTGCAGAGATGACTAATGTACAGTAGAAAGTCCAACGATTTAGGTCCCCTCCTGGCAATGAACGAAAACTAGAAATGCAGATGATATGAAACTAAATTAAACTAGTTGGCGCGACAGCTCCTTAAGAGCCCTGATCTGTCAGACGGGTATATTACGTTCAAGCAGAAGGTCACGGGGTCAGCTTAACGTCTCTTTGTGGCCGTATTTCTTACTTTCATGACAACAGTTCGTTACTTCTTTTATTTAAGTAGCTCCCCAATTGTTCTCACGATGCTGGGTCAATATCGAAATTTTGAGCTCCCACCGGAACTCGAACCTGGGGCCGTTCACACTGAAGTTGAGTACGCTACCGACTAGGCCACGCAGGATAATAGTTATGAGGACAGTTTCGAGTAGTCCATGGTTCGACAACCGATATAAGTTCTAGTTTTTACCAACATTTAAAACTACTTTCTATTTTCTTTCTCTTTATTGTAAATGTTACATGATAATACATTTCTCAAGTTTGGATTCTTTATCTGGTCCTACAAATTGTCTCATAAGTGAACAGCATTTCAATAATCCATAGTTTTACTCCTGCCACTATAATATGTTCTTCTTCAATTTTGAGCCCTTATTATTAATTAATTTAGTAATTTTTTCATTATTAAAAGTGGATACCGAAAAATTGTTAAGGTTATTCATAATTGGATAGTAAAAACTGACTTTGGTCGCAACGTCTACGAGATAAAACTTATAAATATTGTTGAACTACAGACTAAAAAATAAAATAATAAAGAAATTAAACTCCACCTAATTACTTGAATGCGATCTAGATTAAATGAAGGTTCTGTATTTCTTTTCGTTTGGAACCTAGATCTGGTATACAGAACTGTTATACTAACCTTGCAAATAAGCTGCTGCTCCGTTTCTTAGGAGAGTGTTTATCTCTTTCAATCCTAACTCTTTATTGGAAAGACCTAGCATTAAAAGTACGCGTTCCAGATTCGGAGCAAATAGTGAAGGAGCTGGAGCAGGAATCAACAGAAGTCCACAACAAGCTTCCAGAAGCCCAGGTACAGAAGAAGCCGCACTCACTATTAAGCTGGATAACTCAGATTTTGGACTTGGGAGAGTAAAACAGTGATGTAAGAGTCTCAACCAACCCAAGCTGAAATGAAATTAAAAGTTTTAAATAAGAGCTCTTATGTGAACAAGCTAGAAATATTGGTGCACAAAATAATCTAAAAATGTCCCCCCACTCCAAAAACAAGCTGAAAGTAATTCTTATTTTCTATCTAGTTACTAAAAATGTAACTGAAGGATTAAAAAAAAAAAGTTGAAGGAACTTCACTTTGTACCTTTCACCTATTTTGACTGCTTGTATCTTGAAATCTGCCCACTTTTTGAATAACCTTGTTCTACCACCATGTAGATCAAGTTGCAAAGAACAATAAGGTGCCTATATCTCTAACAGCGAAATTTTGGACTAATCTGATTCTTTTATGAAAAGCCTTAAATTATTTTTCTTTACAAGTTCTTCCATCACTCATGTGTATAAAGTACTAATTAGGAACAGGCTGGTTAAATAATATATAAGGTAAAATTTGAATATGTACGGAATTACTACTGACGTTCGTTCATGAAGAAATAAGATGCATTAACAAACCCATCAGATAATTTAAAGCAAGTTTGTGTGGTGTGTTTATTAGTGCACACTTTAATTTATTCAAGAACCAACATTAAGAACTATTCCTTATCTTCTCAAGTTTCACATTATATAATCCAAAATAGATATATACTTTTTATTGTTTTCCTATTATGCACACTTTCTTCATTATTCTGGAAAATCATCCAAGGTTTCAACTTATTGGTATCGCGACTCAATATACTTGTGTGTGCTGTAGATGCTAACTCGGGACTCTCAAACGTAAAAAAATATTCATGAAGTCTGTATCTCATAAAGTGAAACAAAATACTAAAATACATTGCACCTTTCTCTGTCTTGTTGCATTTAGGTACTCAGACAGTAATTACCTGGACTTCGTTAGATACTCTTCATCTGGAACATCTAGAGAAGAAGTAAAAGTTTTCATGGATGTTTCACCGAAGGTAGTTGATCCCAGGAGACGAATCTGAGACAAACCAATATTCGATGAATCTCTTGGTTTATATAATCGTACTAGAACCATTGTAACTATTTCTGGTTGTGGTAGATGTAGTCGTATGAAAGTTAAACCGCTAGTGGTTAGTGGTGGACACACTGGCACTAATCCTGATCCACCTTCTCTGGAAACTTCAACAGCCACAGCAGCAGGACACGCTTTAAAACAAATCGATAATGACTGTTTAGAACATTTTACATTAAGAAGATAAACAACGCTAATACAAAATAAAATCAACACTGATAAATCACCAAAAAGAAACTTTTATACTGTAAATATAACCTTTCAGGAGCCAATTAAGAATAGAGCTATTACAAATGCGTATATTGTTGTAACTGTGAAAAATGGTTCTTCTCACAAAAAGATTTGAGAAAGAATAAATTTCAGGTTAAATCTCACACTAAAAGTTGATTACAAGTATACACTTATGCAATATCATAGGATAGTGTCATTTATCCTATCCTGCAAATGGATACCACATAAAAACATCAGAGTAAGGTCAAAAAGGGCTATAGAAGTGCCTAATAACACAGTATACGCTTGTAAAGCATCTAGAACCAATTCTAAGCTCAAGATCACTACTTTTAATTTAACCATTTGTTTAACTTCGATCAAATGCGCTCCGAAATTGTATTTGCAAGTATATACGTGAAAACAGGAAATTATATCAATGTTTTAATCGTACAATACGTAGATACTTTAAAAAGCGTATTTATCTTTACATACTGGCAAGGGACGTAAGGTGTGGTTGCAACTGAACTTCTTTCAACAGTACAGCACAAGGAAGAGTCAGTGTTAAGTCCACCCATGTCTCATCAGGATAGAAATGGTAAGACCAAGCTGGGGTTCTTGCTCGACGATGTGGAGGTGACGATTGTATCAACACATCAGCTGGCTGGGCAGTTGGGTTGCTTGATGTTATAGTACCTAAAAGGACAAGTATAAAACAAATAATTAAAAAAATATGCAGAACAAATTACATGGTAACCAGAACGAACATAAAGAAACATGAAGTTCAATCACACGAATTTATTGAAACACTTCTAAGATTACAAAGGACACTGAAATTTCAATCTTCTTACCTACTTCACGTTCTGCTGTTGTCTCCAATCTTTTAATAAACGAACACTAAAACGTTCTACTAAAAATTAGGAAAAGAAACCAAGGGAAAAGGACGCCTTCATGTTTAAAGAATTTGAATTTAATTATGGCCTTTAGGTATCTCAGGCCCATGCCGTTCTGTTTAAAGCAATACCAAAACTTACATACTTGAGTATACACAAAGCTCACGTAAAAAAGTGTTCTTACGTTAAATTTACTCTTTGTAACAGTGCCAGATCGCGGATACTTCAGGGAACAGCACACGTTATACGCACATCAATCTTTTGAAGTACGTGTACAGATTGAGAATATGCAACGAAGTAATTTTTGGGCGTGTATGTATCTACAGAAAAAAAAATAATTAAAATTTACAAGTAAAACTAAAAAAATGTTCGAATTCAAGAAAATTTATCAAAATACGAATATCAAGTAATTTTCTTGAAAGTAACGCTTGTACCACGTCTTAAAATAATTACGGAAATAACCTTTCTTTAGTTCTTATAGGCGCGTTCTTGTGGCAACTTCAATCTCTTTCACTGATGCTCATCGCTTTTCCTCCTCAGTTAATTTAAATTCAGGTTAAGCCGGAAGTCATATAGTGGCAAATCGTCAGGCTTGCACAGTGGTCCCAATGACTCCAAAAGCAGGCCAAATTACGTTCTCCTAATTTAACGACCCCGCTTTCAAAATTCCATCTTAACCTAAGTTTAAGTACATAAAAAGGTAAATAATAGACATTTTGACTGGGTTATCAACAATTTTTCAAAGAAAACTAGCACAAGCATATCTGGAGAATTATTCGCTCGCATCACTGTCGCTTGGCTCCCGTGTTTTCAGAAGAAATTATATAAAATCAGTGGCGACACGTAGCGGACAAAACATCAAAACTGGAGAACAACTGACTGCTGTAGCGCGTAGATATCCGGAACTTGAAATAATAACAACTGTATAGCGTGTAAGCACAAGGTGGGATCGTGGGTCGAAATGTGTTGAAAAATGCAGAGGAAAAGGGGAGCTTAGAGTTATTGAAGGTTAAGGCCAGGTTTTATTTTCGCGCTCAAACCGTGAATAAAGGCATTCTCCCACGGACGGCGTGTTGAGGTGCTGGTAATCCACATTTTACCCCTTACGTGAAGTCGAACTATAAGAAAGCGCTTGCTCCTAAGTTTTTCTGTGACAACATCGCACACGGTATCATCAGCTGACATGAAAAAAATTTCCGCGAAAACTTTAGAAACTTTTCAACTTAATAAATATATTCTTTATTATTTTACTCTACAAAATATTAAAAAACTTTTTATTATTGACCTGAAAAATATATTATGTAGATATCTTGAATTCGCTTGTAGCTTTGTTAGATGCAGTGATAGTACGATCTTGCATTATCGGTGTTTTCGCAAATGCTCAGGGACAGGGCCGATTATACTTGCTCACAGCACTTCCCAATATTGGTTTATCAAATTATCTGAATACTTTTGTTTTTTGTTTAGATCATTTATAAAACTCAATGTTAAAGTTGGTAATCGACTATAATGGCTAAACAATATACATTTTAAAATAATTTTTTGTACGTAACTTTTTATTATCGACACATATAGCCCTGAGTAAATAACACACTATAGAAAATTCTTCAACAATCAACTTCAGCTAGGATACTTAGAAAAACTCCAAAGCATTTTCGAGAAACAGCATTTAAAACACACGACTATAACGCTAAAATGGACAAGTATATGGTGTCTCCTGTTGATACATGGTTTTACCGTTACTAGGAATCTCTCTTCTGTACTACAATTATGATAATTCAAGAGATATGGATGGTCACACCAAGCTAATACCAGTATGGTACTTGCAAGGCCAGAGCCAAAGATGCCTAAAGACCATATATAACATTTATAGACAAATGGATTAAGTGTTTTGCTGTCAAGGAAACTTTTTTTTTTTTTTAGAGAAACTGCAGAGGCAAAGTAGTTCCCGTATCTCGCTGTCAGTGGTTCACAATACCAATCCCCGTATATACATAACTTTATATCTATAGATTTGTTCACATACTATCAGTACGTCAACGAAAATTTCACTCACACACAATTTTTTACAATGAAGTCAGAGCTAGAATTCTAATAACCAAAACAGTTAATATAAAATTAGCATTACATACATACTACTTTGTTTTACAGATCTTTCTATGAGTTAGATTTTACGTACAAACTATTTAAAAATCGAAGAAAAATATAACTTACCTAAAGGAGCGAAATTTAGTAAGCCTTCCACGCTCTCTAACTGATTAGTTCCTTTCTTTTGAGTTATATTACCCGAGGCGGAATGACTTAAATGCTGCATTACCACAGATACTAGACTGGGATGGGAATTAATCAAAGCTTGGTTGCTTCTCACAAGATTTTCACATACAACCTACAATACACAAACATTAAAATGTAAAAGCCAAAAAATATTGATACAGTAGCATTATGATAGATTTATGAGGGTGTATTTCTCTCTCGCTCGCTCTCTCTCACACACACAAAATCAAAATAATAATAATAATTATACAGACATTTACAAGCTGCAACCCATGTGTAATTTCATTCAACTTAAAATCGTGAATTATAATTTTTAAAGAAATAGCAGTAAATAACAATTTTATATCTCTTAGTTCTTACTGCACATAGAAGTTCAAGCGTATACACTTAGTGATGACATTTCATGAGATACCCAATGAACATTACATTTGCCACCGGTATGTGCACAGCATTGGGCGGAAACAGCAGCAATGACATAACAGGCAGGCAATATTTCAGTCTAAATGAGTACACGGCGCTAGCTATCGGGCTTCGAAAGAGTAATGATACTGACCAGGAGCATGGGGCACTAAACTCCAAAGATGGTGCGGACTTTGTTCATCGCTCAACAGTGTCATGAGTGGCGTAAACACATCACCAATACGAGTTCCATTATTAACGCTACAGCATACGTGCATGCATCTGAACTGGGCGATGTAACACCGCTATGGACTGTGGACGACTGATAATGGGTAGCATTTTTTAGTAGCAACGGTTGCAATTGTTTGGGATCGACGAGCATCACATTAGTCCATGGTTTTGTCATATTAATCAAGAACTATTCAGGCCGGCGGTGGTTCTATGATGACCTTGGGTGTTAATCGGACTGCGACATATGTCTGTTCTTACAAGCTACCTGCATACTTTTGAAGCGAACCACATGACAAGTGAAACCGTGTTTAATATAAAAACAATTTCTTTAAAATGTGAGTAATCAGCGTAATAACCCTTCAAAAGTATAGAAATAATTTTCATTATAATAAGTTCTTTTCGTGTAGAAAAGTTTCACAAAATATCTCATCTCATTAATAATACCCAAATTCTACAGATATAATTAATTAAATACGACTTCGCTTTAATTAAATACGACTTCACTCATCCCACTCATCCGCCTTTCATTATTTTATTTCTGCATATTTGATCTTGACAACTGATGAGTACAGTTATTCATAGATCGTCATGTTTTCTTGTTCGCTTGGTGCACAACGGAGCTGTACAGAGGGGAAGAAACTATTACCCAGATGGTTCCAAATATTTCAGTTTGCTTTCACTATGCTGACTTTTCCGTCTGGGGTTCAGATGTAGCGCAAACTGAACGAAAGTTCTTATGATAGGACGTTACTTCCTTTCATCGAACGGAGCGATAGTAAAATTCTTACGAAATCTGAGTTGCCGATTACATTTAATATCTGTATAACGAAGCATTTGGGAGGTGTAGTAAAAACTAAAGTTAACAGGCGTTTGTACAAGAACACGAATATTGACAGGAATTTCACTTTCGCGACTCATGATTATATATTGTAGTTGTAATAAAAACGGATGCAATTATTATTATACATTTCATACACATTCTTCAATTTTGTTTGTTTGAATTTTGTGGACTGACTGGAAGTTCTATTTCCTCTACATATTCTTTCTTTTCACCTTAAACTGTAGATAAAGGAATTCCATTTTACAAGGTAGCATAGCATATTACTATTTATTAGGTATGATAGATAAAATCTTTTCACTCAAATTGAAAACTTCGGGATTAGATTCAGAGACCTCGCCTACGAAAGTAAGGATAATGCAGGCCATCTCGTTCTTCTAACCTACAAAATTTTACTCTAAACACATTTTATTTGACTTCATATAATTACATATTAAACTTACTTTTATTCCACCCATTTTGCTGAACTCCTCCAGAGCTTTATCTGTATCAAGTACTTTCAAGATAAACCACAGAAGTGGTTCCGAAAGTTGCATTACTCCTATAGTGCCACCATTGCATGCTAGAAAAAATCGAAATATCAGTAAATGCAATACAACCAAACATTCTGGCCTCTGACATGAAATACTATACAAGCAACAAGTGTTCCACAAAATCTATTGGTCCAAGTATTGAATCCTTTCCAGGAACATATATTTAGTATTAAAAACTTTTCGTATTCAGGCAAGTGAAAGAAACAAGTTTATCGATGTAACCTTTCCCTTAAATATCATGACTGCCGATAACTGAATTTGACTGTTCATTCAATCGTGTTAATAGATATGATTAAATTTACTTATTTAAAAATACAAGACCCAATGACATAACTAATATTATTTTTAATGATTTCCCCCCAAAATTTCAGACTGAGTTTTACAACTCTGGTTATCAAAGTTAATTCTTTAATGGTTGAACCAACTTCGTTCCAAGCGACTCTAGTTTCTAAATGTGAGAGCCCTTACCACTGGAATCATCAGTTATAATAAATGTAAATATTTTCACTATTAAACCAAATGAATATTATGCTTTACCAATAATAATTCGTTTTATCTTAAACAAATGATCTCATACCCTGTTGAAACTAAACTCTTACGACTACTTTATAGTATTGCAATAGCAAACTAATGTAAAAATAATCCATGTTGAAAATTTTCCAAAAAATTGAACCAACTTTTCTGGGACATTACTAAATATCAATATTCATTACAAGAAACAGAAAAAAAACTTACCTGACGAAAGAAAATCGAACAGTGGCTGTAGAACCAGTAACGGCGATGTTGACTTATTCGCTAACATCGATAGAAGTTGAAAAACTGCATCTCCAACAGATAACGGTTCGCCGAGTGCAAGTTGTTCTGGTAGTTGAGGGGGTGGAGCTGCTGATCCAAGTAGCATTGCTAATGTTGAACCACTGCAACCTGCCAATGCGCTTAGAAGCCTTAACATCGTAGGATGATGCTGCAAAACTAAGAATAAAAAATATATATATTATTCGTAAAACTTACAAGCTCCCTCTTAGCAATCTTTTTTTTCCTTAAGTCTGAACAAGCATTCAGCACGATATTATTTTAAAGTGCATTATTCTTTTTTGTTCTAACCGAAAGCAAGTTTGTGACTCGACAGTCTCTGAACAAAGCAAATCGATGGTGGTTTGCTCTGCTTTCCACGGGTTAGATTATGTTAACGTCGTAAGGACAGAACCTAGCTTTAATTGTACACAGAATTACTTCTTCCTCTATCGAGAATCGAGTCCGGAATCTCTTGATAACACAGCAACGAGCGCAATAAATCTACAAAACACAATCTCGTATTCTTCGTACGAGGACTCCCTACTTTATAGAAGTATTTCCCTATTTGTTTTAAGGGACAACCACCAACATCCATAATCATTAGTATTATAGTGTGGTTTATCAAATTAAAACGGAACCCTGATCTTCCTAATATTTTAATTAAAATTCTTGCCATCTCCTGAAGAAATTTATTCAACATGTAGATGAAACACTATGTATTTTGAAATAAATTCTGGAAACGACAGTGAATAACGTTCTAAATTGCATATGGAGGTTTCGTGAAGAAAAAAAGAAATAACTTTGAATTCTATACTTTTCTCTATAGAATTTCTGTTCCATAAAAATGTTGATCCCACCAATTTCACCACTTGAATTCTTCTGAGCCAGGAGTTGCACCACTAAAATGTCTTACTTTATTTTTTTCTCATGGTTTACATCTAATTACAATAAATCTGAATTTAACGTTTACGTAAAAATAAATTCACACACCACTGTTACGAGAAGATACTGCACATTTGAATTGCAATACTAACACAATGTTGATATTAACAAGATACGAAAAATTAAATTTATTTTAAACAGCTTACCTGTATCTGCGACACAAGGGATTTTCACTTCCGGTTTGGTATTGATTTGTTTAGTTCCACTGTTACTTTGTTGTTCAACTTTGTCTTCGTCAGTCTGCGAAATTTCTGCACGCTCCTCCAAACACTGAATGTCTGATGCTATATCCTGAGCCGGTATATTTCCGAATGAACTTTCCGCATCTTCCTGATCTGTGTGTGTTACTAACATACTATTATTGTCTCTTCTAACACCATGCGCAGACCCCCGTGTCTATTATGAAGAAAGAAAGAATAAAAACAGCTGATTTCAGTCACTATTAGTATCGTCATACAGTATAGGGAACAACTGCGAATAAAACTGCGTTTGGTATGACTTCAATACTTAATATTGGAATTAAGAAACTTATTACTACTTCCCGGGTTTGACCGCTGTTCAAATTTCCAATCCTATCTTCTACTTGGTTTTAGTTACAAGAAGGGATTACTGTTATATGTATAACTATGTATAACGTGATTTCATATCTGAAAGATCGCGCTCCTCGGTGAGTACATCCGAAAATATAGGGTAAGTAGAATCTCGTGTACGTATCATCCTAGTAGTCGCCAGGCTGCTTGAGGAAAATCTCTGGAAAGAACTGTCAGGATGGCCAGTCTAAGCATGATGTGAATCCACTTGATTTTATCAGCAGCATTGTCCATCAGTGTAAAATTTTATTTGCTAGTTGGTACAGCAGCTCAAGTAACACACAAATTACCTAATTTTAAGATCTCATTTTTTTCTATTATTATTATTATTATTATTATTATTATTATTATTATTATTGAAAGAGTGACATTATAACGTCCTATATTTCTGGACAGTTCACACTACTTAAACGTTTCTAAAGACGACATCTGTCACGTCTATAGTTATAGCTCTCTTAGAAAGCACTGTCAGAATGCAATCTATGCTATACACTCTTTGGTGTTACTGTGGCACTTGCGAGATACTAAACTACATAGGCTTTAATTTTTTACTTATCTCTCTCCATTTGTCCACTAATTAAGAGTTCAATACAACTATAGAACAAAATGTTTAATGTTTTAGCCTTTAATCAAAGTATTTAGATATAGTTCTTGATGTAACCTCTTTAACAAGATCTACATAATTTTAATATTCGTCGTATCTGGATAAAAAGGCCCCTTCAGTTTTTTCCACTGAAATTATAAAGCTCGAATGAATTATAACTGGAGCTATACATATTTTCTCTAATTCAAGAAATGGAAAGTTATAAATGAAAGACGTACAGGACAAAAACTCCTTGAACAGAAAATAAACAAAAGAAAGATCTTTCATCTGGCATTAAAAAGATTAATGCATGCACATATACAATACGCGCATGAAATAAATTAATTCCCTTGAACTTTCGCTCTCCAAACGATCACCAAACCATGCACAAACTGAGCATATATAGCTTCTACAGGAATACTTAAAAACTACGTGTCCCCGTTACTAGGCTACGCAGAAATGTAATGAAAGTGTCAAAATAGATGAACGGAATTCTCAAGAAGAAATTATATAGATGGGAAACACGAAATAGCAGTTCACACCAAAGAACGACTATCCACTAATGGAAGAAAATAAATAAATAAATAAATCATATTAAAACTGCAATGAAACAAAATCAGTCAAAAGAAACAATAATGCTATATTACTCAACACTAATTTTATTAAGTGCTCCTCACTTACCTGTTGTGGGGATGAAAGTGGAGTCTGAATTAATTTATTAACAAGTTTCAGCAGACTACAAATTAAAGAATCCCACGACGCAGGCTTTCCTTGATTAGATTCTCCGCCCAGCACAGACGCGAACAAGCCTCCGAAGCACGAGGATGCACTGACTCCGCTCTCTGACACGCTTCTACACTTTACTTTCTCAGTGCTTAAGATATAACTATACACAAGTACACCTGCAATAAAATAAAATTTGAGATATATATTAAGATAATTCTGAATTAACAGCAAAAATGTTAACACTACAACAACGCCTGATAAAAGATTTACCAGAAGCAAAAGAAGAATTTTT
>JAGDQP010047717.1:0-14950 GCA_022664845.1 Lepisma saccharinum
GCAAAATTTCATTAAAATCGGTTGAGGGACAGAAAACGGTCTTTATGCGCAGTACTCCTTTAAAAAGAAGAATCCTGTGCACTGATAAAATACAGTTGAGTAAATGATTAATTAGTGTCTTGGATACAGTATAATGTTATATGGAACTGAAACGTTAACTCGACGAAAGGAAGTTTAATTTTAATTGGAAGCTTTCGATATGGAGACATGGAGGAGACAGAAAATCAACAAGAAAATAAATTGGTTAGGACATTGGTTACACAGACATTGTAAAATAAAGGATGGAAATCAAGGTATGGTTAAAGGAGAAAACGAAATAAAACTATGATTTCTTGACCCTTAAAGAGAAGGCACAAAATTATAGAATATGCCAAATTATCAGGTGTACCACAGGGTTCAAACTTGGTCCTTTGCAATTTATTTTATTCATCAACCATTTGCTAGGTTGTGTAAAGAATTCAAATACATTTCTCGTTGAGTATGACTTCAAACTTTATTTATCTATCGAGTCACCGAATGAAAGTGGCGTCATCAGTTGTGTTACTGAGTGGTGTAAGAATAATTTATTTGAAATATTTGTAAATAAAATCTTCATTTGTGTGCATCCTGTCAAAATGCAGGAACCCTGTTCACTTTCCTCACTTAATTGCTAAAGCCATCCTCCTAACCTCGGAAACTGTTTCGTATGAATTCAAATTAATGTTTGATGCTCACATAATATGATAACATAGTAAATGCTATATGCAAGAATTTGGGCTCTATTATTAGAATATGTTGCGAATTCAACCAAACTAAAATTCTTCGGAGATAATTTCACTCATTATTTTCGATTAAAGTTAGAATATTTAACCTCCATGGAGTCAACGCACCGAAAGTAGTCTGATTAAATTAGAGTTCATGCTAGATTTTTTTTTTTATGTACATGTATTTTACTTGTAAATGAACACTCATATATCCCCATTGGAAAAGTTGTACAACTTCGTTAAATATGAATTTCAATTTTATGGGCTTTGACAAAAGATAAAATGAACTTAATGGGCGGTATGTGAGCTTTTGAGTATACTGGAATGTTGCACGATATATTAATATTATACGTTTTTTTCGTTTATTTTTATCCAAAAAGTGCAGATGAAGAAAAAGTAACCGTATCTTACTTCAAGACGAAACAAGATACAATACACAACCCGCGTGATGCATGCGCTAACATTGTGGGCTTCGGATCGGCAATGGTTAGGTACGTGGGTTCGAACCCCGTACCTGACGATCCTGACTGAGGTTTTCGAAGGTTTCCGGGATGGTACCTCAAGCAAGGCTCTGAACGCTACCTTTCCTCTCCTTTCTCATATCCTATCCTGACTTGAACGAAAGATGCGTGAAGGTCATAAATGAGTTCAAATTTAAGGTACAACACAATTATTTGTCTCGAGTGATTGTTGGGATAGACAACTCAGAATTAGGTTAAGGTTTCTATGATTAGGCATTCTGAAATCGATCATCGAAAATATATATGATTACAGAGTTAGTTTACACACGTAAAAGTACTGTATACGAATTATAATGTGCAGAATAAATTGTCTTATAGAGCTGGAAAGACGTTTAACTATTATTTTGTATTGTTATTGTTGAACCTGATGTGTTACGTAAGATGGCTGCAAAATTAAGCGTTTGTTGTAGGACGCCAAATTCCAACTTCCAGAATCCCTATCTCCTAAACAAATGGACGTAGGTGATAAATGTCTTCAAATTTGAATTTCGTGGAACAAACTAGCCTAAATCTATATGTTACATAACCCCCTTCCTGAGCTGAATCCAAGGGGAATTTGTTTGAAATTCTTGAGCTAAATCCAAGATGGCGTCCATGGTGCTCATCATACCTCCACCAGGTCCAGATTTTCATTTACTGTTATTTCCAAATTGGTCAGATTTCCGCAGCGGTTTCAACACGACAAGTATATTCAGGCTTTTGCCTTACCGTATACAAATATACACAAATCGATATATCTGAAAATTCCGGTTGAAAATGTGAAAAAGTTTGGGCCAATGAATGCCATTTTCGTACATCACGGGCTAATACAGTGAAAAAAAAATGATGTAAATTCGGCTGATCAGCTGCGTGAACTAACTGTACACGGTATAAAAAAAAATACTGTTCCTTAAATGATAGGCCACCAAATTCACTTGTAGTAATATTGGGTTGCATATCTCAAGGCGTTATAGCAACTTATTCCCTCCTCCCGATTATATTCCTACAAAAAAGTCGTAACCCCCAGCCCAGTTGGTGACGTTACGGACTTCGAATCGACGCGAGGAAGGCACGTGAGTTCACAGTCCGTTGCCGACCACCCTGACTGAGATTTTTCCACAGTGTTCCTTAGTTTCAACAGCCGAATGGCCGACTTGTGGCTCAACAAAGGTTCTGGTGGCTTCCTTCTCCACTCCTGACTCCCCGAAAGAGGGATGGCCGAAGGATGTCATCGTTCAGACGTGACGGATCTACACACAGAAAACGAACAGTTTAACTGTGTCTCAAAGTTTGTGTGATCTAAATTTGTGCTATATAAATATTTTGACCAATTTAGTGGTCTCAGAATTTGAACTCGAACAGTGAAAGCGTGTACCAATAGACCATGATACCATTCTATGACTTTTCCCGCTATTTCCCTCAGTTGTACCAAGCGAATGACGGATCATCCCTATTCCTTCTCTTACGGAGAAGAAAATTGGAAATAACTTCAGCTTTCGCCTTGAGAGACCTTAAGGGGCACAAATATAATGATACGATTATCAAACTTCTTAATTAACGCTTATGCGATGATAGTTGTCAATAGATCACCTCAGTGGCGAAGCGTAAGTTTTTTGAAACCTGAAACAATAATTAAAATACAAAATATGTATTCAGTTATTTAATGGAGAACTTAAGAAATATCGAATATATTTCATATTGTTTGCTTAAAATGTGATGGATTTAAATATAGTGTTTGTAATTCCAAAATCGTAATATGTTATCACTTGTTTTTCATCTGGTGATTGTAAGAACACCCTGCAATTAGTAATCCTAATCTTTAACCGCGATTCCCGACTGTGTTTTCAGGTAAGGAATACTATTTTCTAAATTTTAAAATTCGGTTCCTGGCTCCAGTGCTTATATGGAATTTTCGCCACTGATTCATACATGTCTGAAGTTTTCTATCAGCAAACAGTTGCATACATTTTTTGTGACTGACTTAGATTCATATCCTAAATAATGCTGATAAATGTTGAAGATGGGCTTCAATAAAAGAGACTTCAGAATCTTCTTTGCTGGCGGAGGTGTTTACGAGTAGAGTGGGGAACATTAATAAAATGTCTCATATGGTCTGGTATTACTCATCTTCCTGTTTGAATCAGTGCCACGTGGCGAGAGGAAGCGAACGATTGCTCAAAGATCTTTTTAAGTTTCTGTCCTCACTCTTCTTTCTGCATCTGCTCTGTTCCTTTGTCTTCATTTGTTCCCCTCTTCTTGTAAACACAGAAGACTACAGGAAGGAAGATTTGTATATTTTGAAGGATTTCTTCTCTTTTTGAAGGTTCATTTTTTTCCCCTCTCCTTTCGTATTGAAATTAGCTAACTTCAGGTTCGGAATCTGATACATCTGTTTGCACTTGCTCTGTTGATAGAGCGTTGGCTTAGCAATCGGTGAAGTCCTGGGAATGATTTCAGCGATCACCCATCCTGACTGATTTTCTTCCAGGATATTTCGTCATTGGTAGCTTCAAACTAGTCCTGGTCGACTTGCTCCCAACATTCTTTCCCTTACTCAATACCAGCCTGAGCCAAAGTTGTCTAAAGGTCAAACAAATTCAATTCACGTCGAAAAGAAGACCTGTAATCGTAGATACTTGAATGCCAACTTTACGGAAATGAGCAACCATACGTATAAAACACAAGAGGCTCTTATTTATTTATTTTATTAATATCCTGTAGTGCGAAAGGAAGATGGAGAGTCGTTCCATGTGTACACCACGAGGTCTTCCTTTGATTACGTCATTTAAATGAAAGAACTTCTATACACTACTGTTTACCCTTGAAATCTTCCTCTTCGCCCCTGCACTAAATTACACATAGCTTTAGTAACTACCCCCCGTTCTTTGTAACAGCGGGAGGAAGTGCTTTGAACTCGTCCGGAAGCTTTAAGTAAGTCGACATCTATTCTCCTTTTTGATGTCGTTTAAATAAACTTAAAGCGCCGCCTGCCGGCCTCCAATTCTCTCTCTTTTTTCACTCTCCCCTACCATCCTGCTCTCTCATCTCATGTCAACTAACCCACCCACCCACGAGGTTTCCCCCCTCCCTCGTAAACCCTTGCATGATATAATGCATTTGGCTAACGTCCAGGAAAATTTTCCCCGACCGACCTTCACTCCTTCCTCAGTCTGCTGCCCAGCCCCAGCTCCCTCTCGTCTCATCAACTCCACTTCTCCAAGCTTACTTCCAATTAAAGATCGCTCAGCCAGAAATATTGCCTTCTTCTGTTTTGAAAATGAAAAAAAAAAAGGCAAAGAAATTTGTATTTCTGGGCATTGTTTTCTGAAGTAAGGGATAGAGCGAGAGGTAAGTTCTTCCAAAAGCGACGTAAGGAAGTAAGATCTGAATTTTTTCTCCTTAAATGCACAACAAAAATAAAAGAGTCCCGTTTCTCGTTATGATTTGTTGGATGCAAAGTTTTGAGTATTTTCAACAAAAGAAAAAATTGCAGCAAGGGAGACAATTTTTATTATCCAATAGATAAATCGATCTATATTGTAGGTTTTTAAATAAGACAAATTATATTGTAGGGTTTGTCCTTTGCATCAGATTTGTAGTGAATTATCGTGTTACGATTAGAAACGTTCCATCACAAATTTCTCCCTTTGCCTTAAAAATATATTATAGATGTACACTGAGATTCATAGAAAATGGTGATGGATTTTTTTTTGTTGAATCTGAAATGTACACAAATTAACAGCAGCGTTTTAACTAAGTTAGTATGTCATCATGGATGAAGGCCTCCCCTTTTCTTTCCTTATGTAACGGTCTGCTGCTATCCTCATCCATGTAGCCTGAAAAGCGCTTAATTTCATCTACCCATCTTGTGATTTGGATGTCGTCTTGGTTGTTTCCTTTCGCTGGGAATCAAATGTAGTACATTCATCGTCCATCTTCCATCTGTTCGTCTAACTACTCACTTATTAATTTTAGATTTACGTCTAATTTCGGTTCGTCACTGCCATATTTGAGCAACTTGTTGTGCTTGCGGGATCATCGGTCACTTTTCATCACAGTGTACATTCGATATATTTGCACCTATATACATAATTTACTTATTTTACATCTTTGTAGACATCTTTTGTGAAATATTCTTTTACTTGTTCTCAGGAAGTGTAAGTTACGTGTACAAGAAGTGCAGGTGGTTTATAATTTATTTCTGAAACTGTGTTATCAACACTTAGTGTAGTATTAGCTTTAAACTCTTCTTTTACGCATTTTCTTGCTGTATCCTGATGAGCAAAACTTGTTGTTGAATCAAACTTATTTAATATAGGCGATACAATCATGTGTTCTTAGTAACCCTGTTGGGTAAAACAGTAGGCTAACACCAAGACGATCCGGTTTCTCTCGCTTCTGCCAACTTTTTTTTTACATGTTGCCTGATGTTACCCAAACCGCTAATAGATGCACTCCAGTTGGTGGGTCGGTCATTTGGAGTTATGATGGGGAAAAAATGCGCTATTCACTATGTAAGCTAACAAAATATGAAAATTAGAAAAATCTTTTTAAAAAGCTGATAAAACTCTCTGAAGTTCTAACAGACCTTCACGAGAAATCTTGTAGAAATCTTACATTGAAATGTACAAGAAGCTACAGTTTTTGCTTCATGTTATTCTTAGGTTAGTTATGAATCACCGATTTATTAGTAGAAAAGACGTATAATGGTAAAGTAGACGTATCCAGCCTTGTATCGTTGCTCAGAGTTCGTCACGGGTTGAAAAATTCAACTCGTGCCGGCCATCTGAAGAAATGAAATAACTTTTTATATATATATATATTTTTTTTTTTTTTTTGAGAAGAGTGCATTTGAAAAAATACATAACAGAAACGTTAAAAATGGGAACAGAAAAATTACAACCTTTTTTCACTGAAATATGTGAAATTTTCTCCATACAACTTCGTGTTTTGAGAAGGGGTGGAGGTGGGGGATCGTTGGCAACATTAATAAGGTCTAACCACTTAATTTCACTGTTCAGTGACTCCCCAAAGAAGCTATTTTCAGTTCGTTTCTATGTTGTTGTTGTTTTTTTTTATTTGCACGTTACAGTCTTTACTACCATCACTGAAATTAGTCACGGGGAACAAAATTTTCCAATTTGTTCAATGTTGATTTTAAGCTTGTACGCGCATACATTTCTTCTTCTTCTCTCTTTTAAATAAATGAATTTTTGTTTTCGTTGCTTGTGAACAGAAGTTGGAGGTACGATATTTTAATGCACTAGAAAGTTCTAACTTTTCCAGTATATCTTCTACACTATTACAAATTACCGACAAGTGCTTGATTAACTCGTAAGATTCCGTGGAGTCGAGAGCATAGACTTAGAAATCACATGTAAACTCATAAAGCCATGAAACGAGTATAATTTTAATTTTTGTCTCCCCTTACTGGCACCGAAAATGTTAGTATAAAATTTTGTGTACTTAATATGCAAGTCTTGCTCAAACTAATAATATAAATAAAGTTAGTGGATTTTCGTTCGTTATATTTAAACCGTTCCAACTAATCAAAGTCTTTCCAAAGTTGAAATGGAGGCAACTTCCGATTTTTTCTGTACATCAAGCCTTTGTAGATACAGATACAATTAATATTATTTAGTGGCATGTCACCAGTCTTTTGCTTAAGGAGCTTATTTGTTTTCGCACATACTGTTGACTACAGGATTTAAGAGGCAGTGGTTGTGCAGTCTCAGACGTCAGACTAGCGTTCATCAGGATCTGGGTTCGCATCACGGACTTGTTCGAAGTAGCTCCGGTCTCCTATATACTGTATATACAACTGATTAGTGCAAATTAAATATTCTTTATTCTAAAACATTCAGCTGGACAGTACACGGAGAGTTATATCTTCTTCTCATTCAGCTGTTAGTAATTAATTCTTGTATCCATAAATATTCCATATAATAATTCTTCTCAGTAAGCAGTCCCTTTTTCGGATGTGTCCAACCCAGTTGTATCCATTTTTGCTACCATTCTCATCAGATTCCTCTCCTCTATCCTGCCCACTTTCTCACTCACACTGTTTCGAAATTCTCATTTTTTCTCCACATCCACATTTTGAAAGTTTCAAGAGGAATCTTTCCTCCTTGTTCCTTATCGTCCATCTCTCTCTTTTCTTTTCTCTCTTTCTCACACACACCCGTACAAGACCACACCCCATATAAAACACTTTTGGAAACTTTTATCTCAGATGACTTGGAAAGTACCCTGATAAATTAAAATGTATATAGAAGTAAAAATCACTGATCAAATATCATGTATAGTTGATCAATCAATACTTTTGAAAGTAGTCACGTAAAAACCCCAGGAAAAACGAAAGTGGAGTTGAATTTTCAACAACTGGAGTCTGTAGCGAAGAGAACAACATTTTTTTGTCTGTTTCACTGAAGTTTCAAAACTCCTAACACTTCTTTTCCCCCTTTCTTTCCAACTAACCATTTTACATCCTGATTTTCTTCACGAGACAAGCGAAAGCGATTCGAACAAACCATCTCAATCGACTTTACACACACACACACACACACACATTCACTGACTGTGGTGAAGAAATTATATGGCAGAGTTCCAACACAGATTCATCGACCTTGCCTTTCGCCTGCTTGCTTCCTCTTCTGTAGAAAAGGAAGCCTTCACTTTGTTCTGAGATAAGGCAGGCAAGGAGATCACAGCAGCAGTACCAACAGTCGAACGAAGAAGGAAGACACGCTGTCCAAGATAATTTCGGAGCCAATATTTCATACAACAGAATACTTCTACCACTTTTCGATAGATAGATATGTATTTCCTCTGCTATTTTCCCTCCCTCCCGTGTGTTCTTTGGATTCTGGACTGCGTCAAGCTTGCAGTAATTTGTACCTGTCACGGATGTGCCATAAATTTTTGGATTCTACAACAATAATAATTAATGATTTATGTACGAGAGGAAACGAAGAGAAATGTAATATAGAACATTGATCATATTCTTACAGAAATCAGATAAAATTTGAAAATAGATTAAATATATTATCAGTTTCTTTTCAGCCTCCTCTTGGGTCTAAGGTATCTTCACACGAGAGTTTCAGCCTTGATTTTGAATCGTTGTAGATTGTTATCCGGATATTATTCGAATAATTATCAAGATTATTGTATTATTCGAAACCTATTGATCAGAAATCCGAATTATTAAACAAGCAGATACCAGAACAGTCGCCGACTTCGATGGTCCTATGACCTAGGATGCTGGGACATAGTCCAGAAGGTTGCGGACTCGAATCCCGCCTGGGGATGTTGTGGATTTTAAAATTATTGCATTTGCATAATCAAAAGACGGGCTGAGCTCAGTAGTTACTTAATAGCTAAAAAAAAGCCATTGGAGTCTAACATATCTTCTAACCGTCTGCTTCTGCATCAGGTCTCGCAACCGTAGCATGTCACTGGTCTGATTAGAGTTTTATAGTTTCGTGTTTCACGTTATTTGCTTGGACCTCAAATTGTTTTGTAGTGAGTTATATATACTCTGTTTGCTCCTGTAAGTATTGCTCAGATTTAATCTTCTTGCTTGGTACTGCTGCTTATGGTCATTTTTTTTTTAGGTATAGGTATTTTAACATTTTTGTCACTGATTCGATCTCGTAATCTCCTAATTTAATAATTCCATTACCTCTAAGTTTCCTGCTTACATCAGATCCTACTCTTCACAAAATAGTCCACTGTCGTAAACACATGACAACTAGATGAAGAATTATTTATACACTTATTTCTCCATTGAAAAACGTTTATAAGATTAATGCCTGCCAAGAGACAAGACAGCATCGGAACTTTTTATTTTCTTCGTGTCGAACATTATGACCAAGCCGCTAGAGCCGACCAGGTAACTGCGTGGTCTGAGGTTAGGCCAGCGACTCGAAGGTCGCGGGTTTGAATCCCGCCAGCGGCATGATGTTTCTGGATTGTAACGAGCAGTGCCGTCACAATATAATCGTGACGGGCCAAAGTCAAAGGTTCCTAGAATGGCCCGTTCTTATGCTTCATTTGCACACATTTTTTTCTTCATTGCGTGAAAACTTGACAGTTTCACTGAAGGCTTCAATCTAAGATTCGTTTCACTTAACGTTTAGACGCAACGCTTCCCTTGCTAGTTGCTTTCCTTGTAAGTCTCAGTGAAGACTTTCTCTTCTCGTTGCTGTGAAATTGATCATTTGTATTCTTCTTCTTTTCTCATCCCCAGAAGAATTCAACATCATTAATTCTTTTAGTTCGTTCAATTCTTCTGTCAATCACAAGCAACAGTTAATTGATGGCGTATTGGACGTTGAGACAATAGGAATTTCCAGGATAACATCTAGTAATTACTAACACGAGACCTTTTGTTTGCCATGTGCATGGTTACCGAAGAATCTGTTTGTAGTTTTTAAGTTTCTGAAGCAAATCAGAATAAGTATGTTGAAAATGCATTGAATTCTACTACTACTAGTACTACCACCACTACTACTACAATAATAATAATAATATTTGTAAGACAAGCTGGCGCCTCAACCAAATCAGCTAAAGAGAAACTGACTTCAGAGTGGGATTCAGTTACCTTCATTTTACACGGTCGTTTTACAGTCTGGCGACATTGCTTTTGCTGGTCAGTACTTATGCACCTTATTTGTAACTCAGACTAGCGTCTCAACGAAGCAGGTGAGAAGAAACTGATTTAATATTTTAGTTCAACGATAACAATTTATTTAATCGTTTTCATTCTGGTAACACTACAATCTTTCCGCGTGGTGTTTATCTACTGTAAGTACTTCAGTCAACGTAGTCATCGGGCCCGCCCCAGTTTTATATAACAAACTTAGTCGACGTTGTCATCGGATCCGTCCTTAGTTTCCTAACGCGAACTCAGCATTGTTATCGGGTCCGACCTAAGTTTTATTCCACGAACTTAGCGTTGTCATCGGGTCCGCCCTAAGTTTTATATCATAAACAGCCAACCTTGTAATCGGGTACGCTCTAAGTTTTATACCACAAACTTAGTCAACCTTATAATCGGATACACCCTAAGTTTTAGACCACAAAATTTGTCAATGTTTTCATCGAGTACACCCTAAGTTTTATACCACAAACTTAGCCAGCGTTGTCATCGAACCCACTGTAAGTTTCCTACCACAAACTTAGCATTGTCATCGAGTCCGACCTAAGTTTCATACCACTAACTTAGCGTTGTCATTGGGTCCGTCCTAAGTTTTATACCGTAAACTTAATCACATTCTCACCGGGTACACCCTAAATTTATACCATGTCATCGGATGCACCCTAAGTTTTATACCATAAACTTAGTCAACCTTGTAATCGGGTACACCCTAAGTCTTATACTACAAAATTAGTCAAAGTTGTCATCGGGTTCGGGTCGTACCTATGTTTTATACCACAAACTTAGTCAACCTGGTAAACAGGTACGCCCTAAGTTTTGTCCTATAAACAGTCAACATTATCGGGGCCGCCCTAAGTTCTGTAAACTTACAGTAAACGTCATCGGGTCCGCCCTAAGTTTTATACTATAAATTTATATTCAACGTTGTCATCAGGTCCGCCCTAAGTTTTATACTATAAACGTTGTCATCGTATTCGCTTTAAGTGTTATTTTATAAAATTAGTCATGTTCATCGGGTATGCCCTAAGTGTTATACCATAAACTTAGCCAACATTGTAATCGGGTTAGCCCTAATGCCATTAACTTACTTATACTCATCCATTTCTTATAAGTTTTAACTTGTTTTTTTTTACATTAAAATAAAGACAGACTATTGAAAATTTCAAACGTTAAAAACAAATAGAATATAAGTAGTTTTGAAGACACAGTTATTGTGTACAGTTTTTTTTAAGAAGAAAAAACTCCTTTTATCTAGTTAACGTCATTGCCGTGTTGTAGGATACTCTCTTGTTTCTATGGAGAACTGTTTTATGGATTTTTCTACCCTCATCCAGTAAATGTGTGCATCCAAATGTTCTGTTTCTTCATTCCCCCTTTCTGTACAAGTTTTTCGTATGTAGATGTTTATTTTCAAGCGTAGTAAAAAAAAAATGGAAGAACTGAGAGAAGCAATTTATAAGAGTAAGGAGAAAAAGTGAGGACTCATGGAGTGAACGATTAAGCTGAAAAGCTTTTTTTTTTTTTAATTTTATATCAAGAAGTGTGCAAAATACGTGCATGAGAAGTTATTCAGAGTTAACTACGACACTTTCCGTCTCTTTTTCTCTCCGTCTGTCTCTGAACAAGCAGAAAATGTACAGAAATTGTTAAAAGAAATGACAGGGCAATATTGTACTACTTAAAATTCAAAATGTTGAAAAATAAACATTTTTTTATATCGTGAACACGTTAATGTTTTTTCTTTCATTTCTTGTTTTTCAAATGATGAAGCAGCATTTTACGTATTAAAATTAAGTCCTGTTAATTAAGTACTTTTTCTTACCTTACTTAGGAAATTAAAAGTAGAGGTTATTTTTTAAAATATACTCACAGAGGGGAATTTTCCCCTCATCCCCTTGTTAATTAATGTACCATTGACACCAAAAGTCTTTTCCATTGGTAAAATTTCTTTTGAGAATAACTTTGGAATGGTTCAACCGATTTGAATAGTTTTCTGTAATTTATAGGGAAAAAAACTTCTCTTTTAGTTACAAAACAGTATCTGAATAATTTTGGGAGATTTTCCCCATGGATAGTAGGCAATGCAGGAAACATTGACGTCAGACGGGATTGCAGAACAGTCAGGCGTTTATGCCAAGAAAAAATAAATTTTCAAAATGGCGCAGCGGCCATCTTTTATTTCAAAATTATTTAATAACTGATTTCTATATTGTCACAAGTTTATACAATTGTAAGTCGACTGCGTGATGAAAAGTGGACGTACATTCGATTACAATATTCGAACCGGATGAAAAAAATTGAAGAGACAAATCTACAGGTATACAAAACAATTTAACCCCGAGTTAATTAAATCAACAAGTTAATCTGTGAATCATAGATAAAATATAGTTATAGACAACAAAACTCATTCTTTCCATCTTTCATGCCATCTGGTGTATGTCTAGCCGAACTAGGAATGAAACCATTCCCAAAATATAATGACTGTTTTTGCATTCCATTTTTTAAAAAAAACGAAAAAAAAGGACGCAGTGTGAGCTGAGCATCTGATACTTCATCTTATTTGTTCGCAATATATTAATAGAGTAAATATTGCTCATGGTTTGTTAGAATTAGTTCGGCTGGACTGGCATCAGGTTAGGTGACATGTAAGAATGGGACTTGACTGGATATAACTATTTGATCTATGACTGGTAGACTAACTCCGAATTAAAATGTTTTGGGCAAGACTGATTCTAAATAAATAAATTTACAATATTTTGGTTTATATTGTAACTTCCCATTGATCTTGGCAAATTAGGAAGTTGAAAGTGGAAAATATCCCTTGTAAGTGATAGAGGTAGACAACAGTTAACATAACATTGTTTAAACAATCCGCCATATAGAAAGGGAAAATGTAGCTATTTCTTTGTTTACACAATATTAAATCAATTAACCCTTTCCTCCCTCTGTAATTCACGAACAGCACTATCTTTGTTGGTACTTAATTTATTTTTTTGAGCTTTGCTTATTTTAATATTGTTATCATCAAATAGCATGCGTATAATTTATATACTTTCTCACTAGATGTCAGCTGTTTCAGAAAAAAAATATTTGAAATTCAAGAAAAACATTGCTTTAAAAATGAAGATACGGTGTATGAAATCATGAGTAATAACAGAAGAAGAAAAAATAGGAATTTTGACATACCATGTTTTCGCAGAATGTAAATACGGCCATAAAACAATTACTGGCATTATAACTAAAATTTCGCATTTGTGAGATACGACACTTTGTGGGTCGACGATATGTGGGTAGATAAGATAAAATGAATTGTATGGGCGGTAACAGCACTATGGCTTACGCCCGTCCCGACGATATGTGGGGTGGAGAATATGGCTTGCAAGAAAATAACCACAGACAACTTCAAAGATTATTATTTTTTTTTTTTTTTCGCTCCTGGGGCACCAAGAATCTTTGCAAAATATTCGTGATTTTATTGACTTAGGTCTCTGAATTGTGGATTTTATATAAAATTTGGGGAATTGTTCATATTAATGCTTACTCTAAAATATCTTTTGGGATCCCAAATCACTAGTGATATGTACCAAGGCCTAAGTGCTCAAAAATGACGTCACCATCAGAAGGCCATGCAGAGTTCCCTATAATAATTTTTAATAATTTTTTTCACGCATTTTCTGTTGAAATGTGAAGCTAAATAAGCCTTTCACGATACTTAGAAATAAAACATGTATATGTTAAATGTTTTATTTCTAAGTATCCTGAAAGGTATGTTGCTTACTTAGCTTCATATTTCAACAGAAAATGCGTGAACAAATTATTAAAATTTATCATAGGGAACTCTGCATGGCCTTCTGATGGTGACGTCATTTTTGAGCCGTTAGGCCTTATAATCTAGGTGGCCTTGTATGTACTAACTCAGATTACTAGGTCTTCTTTAGATTTTTGTAAGAATTATTGGAATATTGTAATTGTTAACAAGGTGAAGTACTTGAGTATGTAACATCTTCTACCGCTTCTGGGTTTACACAACTTCATTACATGCGCTTTACCTTTAATGGAACTTGCGTGGAAATCTGGGGTGACTAACTGGGTCTTCCTTGTCATTGGACCTCAACGGGACTTGAAACCGTGACCAAGGGAGCATGCTAACCACTCAACCATCCAAGGGGTCCCTTATTGCGGTAGAAGTTGTTGCCAACATGGATTGCTTTTCTTGTTTTGTGATACAATCGTATGAAAATTTACGAGGAAGTAGCATAAATAAGAGTTTTTTTTTTGTGCTATAAGAGATATAAATGAGTTTTGAAAGTACTGTGAATTTTTCTGACCAAGTGTTTTAAATTACCGTATGTAAAAGTTACAACGGTAATTATTAGGATTAGCCATTATTAGAACTTTTGAGAATTATTTGGAAACTAAAAAAAAAAAATGCATTTCATATACTTCCTTCATTCTCGTTAGAATATAAACATAAATGTATTTGCACTTTTATCCTGCATTTGGTAGTTACGATTTACTGGACGTTCAGAGAAAATAAGGGCTTATAAATTAAATATAATCTCCCCCACCCCCCGATTCACGCTTTTGAAATCGCTTTAACATTTGCAATAGGGAGGATTAGCTGTCCAGGTTAAATTAAAATGGGAAAGCAGACTAGGTTAAAAATCCTAGTCCCAAGTATCAGTCAGCGTCGTTTTAAAATAACACACAGGTAACTCGTGTAAGTCCCAAATGCATTGTGAGCGAAGTTTACGTACATCCTCTCTCTCTCTCTCCTCGTCGCACACACAGACAGACAGATTGAAAGAGAGGGGGGGAGGGAGATACAGTGCTTTTACACACAAATGCTAAGAAATAAGAGCTTAGGAGGTGAAAGCAAGGAAGAAAATGTTTATGTGAACTCTTGTGTGTGCGAGTTCAGAGTGTAGACCGCTAAAATTCTAACTTCTCAAAGCTCCCTAACCACACCCAGTACCAACTCACATCCAGGAACCTTCCCAGTTCTCCTGAATCGATAGAACAGCGCTCACACAAAGCGTGACTGCAGA
>JAGDQP010047718.1:0-10275 GCA_022664845.1 Lepisma saccharinum
TTAAGTATGGATTTCCAGTAGCAGTGCCGCTTCTATTGATGTTCAGGAAAAAGCACTCGATTGCTCGCAGGATGGCGTCTCTGGTAGAAAAACGCTGTCCTCTTAGTGGTTCTTTCATTTGGGGAAAGAAATCAAAGTCATGAAGAACAATGGGCGGACGTGTGTGGAACTGCGGTCATTTCTTCCGCAACGCAGGACGGAGATGATGTTCCAAGAACCGGTGGTAGTACGCGGGATAGAATACACCTCCAGAAGGGACTGAATCAGCGCGTATGAGGTATCGTGAACAAGACGCCCTGTTCGTGGTGAATCTTCCACACACTCACGTCCTTGTCGTAACGCTACTACTCAACGGGCCACCGTCCGATGTGCCAAGTCTTTATGTTATTGCCACAAGCTTCTTGGAGACCTGCATGACATTCCCACGCTTTTCTGCCACAGGCCACCTCAATCTTAATCCATGCACGCTGTCCAACGTCGAAAACAGCTTTTGGGCGATCCAGTTTCACACCACCAATTCGCAGCTGTGTCTTCGTCAGTCTGCACGAACTGCAGTATCAGCACTGAGTGGATTGAATAGCTCGCCCTTTCCACTAGACGTGCTCTCTCGTGTTTATATGGGATGTTGCGACAGTGTTGCCAGTACTTTCTTTCCAACCCTCGTATTTTAAATTTTCAGAAATATTTTTTTTTTTTTAAATCTAATTTCTATTATTGTAGCAATTCAGAAATTAATCCTAATCTCAGATATACCTAATTTATAATCGTAATTGTGTAAAAAAGAGATCAATTAAACATCTTTAAAACCTTGTAGGAATTCCAGTAATAAATTGTGAGTTACAATAAAAGTAACTATTCGTTTATAATAATGTAAGATATAAGAAAAGTAAAATTTGTAATAACTCCGCAATCACAGGCGGTAAATCTTCTGTGAAGTCTGAACAGTCTTGTCTCATGGCAGCCTATAACCTCCTGACGCCTCGCGTAGAGAGGGCTCTACACAACTTTCGCTTGATTTTAAATGGGGTTCCAAGTTGCGAAGGTACAAATGCCCGCTGTAGTACATTCTTTACACTATATTATTTTCAGTTCAGCCCAAGTGGGCAGTCGCTGTACTTCGTTGCGTTTGTGTTGCTGATGTAACAACATGACGTCTGTAAGCGGTAGCGGTCATGCTTCAGCTGCTGTAGATAATTATGCTCCAATCTCTAAACGTTTTACATTTTTATGCTAAATCCTTGCATGTTAACTCAGGAAGCCCTAAAAAAGATTTGCCCATTGTTGTATAGTCTGTATTGTTTTTCTTCTGATTTGTACGAAGCAATTGTTGCATGTGTAGAAAGCTCTCTACATTGGTACTTAACGACATTTTTTGCCTCTTTATTTTCTGAACTGGACTGGGGGTACCGCACTTGCCCAAATTTCCTCACCACCCACTTAGAAATATACACCTATCTTTGCAACAAATGGTGATTTTAAGATGGTATCAAAGCTAAATTGCATAATTAGGGTTTTTTGACAATCTGCGCCCCATTGTGCCCCGAAGGGGCCCATTTGGAAATATACACATATATTGGCCACCAATGGTGATTTTGAGATGGTATCAAGGCGAAATGGGTACATTTGGGTCTTTTGACCACCTTCGCCCCATTGGGGCCCATTTGGAAATTCGTATACACATACCTTGGCAACCAATTGTGATTTTGAGATGATATCAAGGCGAAATGGGTACATTTGGGTCTTTTGACCACATGCGCTCCATTGGGGCCCCGAAGAGGCCCAATTGGAAATATACACATATCTTCGCCATCAATGGTGATTTTGAGATGGTATTAAGACTAAATAGATAAATTTGGACTTTTTTGACCACCTATACGTCCCATTGGGGCCCCAAAGCGACACTCTTATGTAATAATACACCAGAATTCTGCTTGAAAATTGATCGAAATTGTTTCTTATTTTACACAATATCGTAGAGATGTTAAGCTGTAAGAAAGCACTGTAAAGTGTTATTTCTGCACATATCACAAATTGTAATTTCTATTGTAGCCAGTCAATATTTCAGTATACTTTTTAATTGTTGAAGCCAATATAGTCATACAAAATATTCACTAATGCAGAAAAATTAGATAAACATTATTTGTAGCAAAATTGTAAAAGCCAGCAGAAATGTACACAAATTTATATGAAAAATAATGTATAGCTCTAATATTGTTCTCCCAACGACGTCTCGGTCTTCCCAATGGCCTCTTTCCATCCGGAGGAACAAATATTGTTTTAAAAAACGTGTTTTTGCGAAAGAGTGCTCCGGTAAACTTTCGCAAAGCAAGAGCATCAGAAAATTCTCTTTTTTTAAAAAATATATTTTGATTTTCAAAAAGAATTTGCTTTCGTTTTTCAAACAATTCGCCAGTATTGTAAGAGTAATATGGATGATTACCTGAGTGTCTGCCGCATTTTAGATCTCTACAAAGAGTTATATTCGAACTTTCGACAGTTTAAAACTCCGATAAGATAAGATAAAATTAATTGTATGGGCGCTTTAAAACTCCGAGGTAGGAATTCAAAGTAAGACTTAGATGAGAGAAATTCAAAATATTGTCAAGAACTGACGAGAACTTGTGTGAGCGTATTTTGAAAGTGAAGTGTTTGGGGATTTCACCAACTTCCAACCACTGCTTACTTCGCTTACCTTATCTTACAGGATCCACTTCTCACCACACGTCACAACACAATGAAATACGAGCTGATTGTGGTGAAGAATGTGCAGCCGCTGCTGTTTGTGATGCTCCCGGTTGTTCCATTTTTATGTTCCTTGATAACTAAGCTATGTCAGTTATGATCATCTTATAAACGGGAGAAAATCCTTTTATATCAAAAGAATATCGAAGCCAGATTCTAGAAAACACTTCGTTGTGTTAATTTAAGAAATTTTATTTTGAACACCATTTAATACAAAATTTTAAACAAGCTTTAAAAATGTTTTAAACTAATGCTACTATTTATTTATTTATGAAACAACCAAAGTATAGCATGTAAAAATCATAGAAAAACCAAACCAATGAAAATATCATTATTAACAATGACACAAGATTTTCAAAACACAACTCCTTTTCGCAAGCATGCCTAAATGCATTTTAGGGAAAGCAGAATTCGTGTGTTTGTCAGTGAGCAATAAAGTGTTGGCCTGGACTACTGATACGCTTGGAGTTTGGATGTGAAAGGAATAATTACATCACTTGTTAATTCTTAGACGTGTCACTGAAACATTGGGAGGAATTCAGTTGTGGGAAAATTACCACTCGTTATAAGAAATCAGGTCAGAAAGTCTATGGTTCGTTGGAAATTCATTGAGGAGACAGTAAAACAGAATGACATTTTTGAATATGTTGGAAAAGAACGGAATTCCATTTCTTATTATACGTATAAAGAAGGGCCGTGGTGGCTCAGTGGTTCCTCTCACTTTCTTCATTTCACCAATTCTTCCATCATCATCCATTCGGTCTGAGCCAAAGTTGCCTAAACGCGTAAAACAAAATTCAAATTCAGCTAAACCATAGAAAAATGGACCTTATAATCCCGTTCAGTCCGTCCGTCTGTCTCAAGAAATTAAATGTCAGGAATCACATGGCGAGAGATGTGCTTGATGTGTTGTTGGAAAGGTATTGGTTATATTAGCTCAGAACCGTCTTGATTTGTGTTGTGGTTCAGTGTTGCCAACCTATAAAAACATTTTTTAATACTTCCATTCCGTTACACCAAACTTGGTAAAAACATTATTCAACACAGTAAAAGATACTGTGGGTGTCCCCGTCGCCAAGCACCCCGTTATCAGTGTTGCCAACCCGTGACCAACAAGTATATTTTGTGAACAAGGTGTAGAGACATGTTTGTTGTGTCATGTGAGAGATCTTGGCTTGACTATCTCAGACACACCGAAACATCATGATCAGGCATCTCAGTTGTCAGTGTTGCCAAACAATTTTAATTTTCAGTATTCTTTTTTTAAAAAAATGGTTCTGCATCGTTAGACTTACCCGCACCAAACTTGGCTAAATTACTCAGCATTATTGACAAATAAAACAGTACTGTGGGTTTTCCCGTCCCTGACCACTCTAGTTGTCATTGTTGCCAACCTGTTTTATAAAAATGATTGCTTGTGTGCCTGAAATGCTATCAAGGGACCGGAGCGTGGGCGATTGTTAGTAGATTCACAGTGATAACTTGTTTATTTACTTCCCTATTTTGCTATAGGTGGTCGTAAACAACGCTCGAAATTAGCGGGCGCCAGGTACCATTTGCAACAAATGATTTGCGCCTAATTTTTCAACATCAGTCGCCAACTGCGACTAGACTTTGCGAGTTGAATATTGTTTTATTTCTTCTCGTGGTCGCTGCTGTAGCCATGACAGAGCACCGTCAATGAGTTTCTCCGAGCACCAGAGAAAGAAAGATAAAGGATATACTTCTATATATCTGTATCTGAGAGATAAAAGCGCGTAAGTCACAAGTCTTTGTTTTCCAGAAAACAGAAAAAAAAACAACACCTTATTACGTTCATGTACGAACTTAAATGGACTTACTTCATACTAGAGTACTTATTTACATTATTAACATGTTTACAACAAGAATCGAGCTACCATTATTTGAGGCCTTCCGAAAGCTTTACAAAACTGCATTTATCACGTTTTGGACAGAATTGGACTTAGGCGCTTCTAGCTATAAGGTACGGATATTTGATCCAGTGAACATACCTTTGGAAGATTTAATAGTGTATCGAAAAGAGAAGTTCAAGGAAATTATTTCCTCTCTTCCATCTCCGTTGTCAAAGATCAACTGCTTGCAAGACTGTGACTAGGCAGTGCAAGATTGTCTGCAGTGTAAATTACGGTACGTGTTTCCACCTTGCAGACATAGTCAGAAATAGGGCTCACTTTTAATGATGTGAAGAAGCGTATTGTCGTAAATGGAGATGAATGTTCTTTTCCTGCAGTTAGGTATGTAGTAAATGCATTTCTTGCACTGCCAGTAGGTGAACCAGACAAGTAAAATTCTGCTAGACAGTGCAAGGAAACTGACTGACTGCAGACTCATTACGGGACGTATTGATGGTCAAGTGTAACGGACCAAATCTAGATAGATTTGACTTGTGGTGCAGTGATGTAGCAAACAACGGGATAAGGTGGCCAACCTTGAAAGATTAGGTGCGCAGTACATTAAGAAACTCATCGAACTGCAACCATTTTCAATTATATTAAAATTGTATATCAAGAAGATGTGCATACTTAAGTAACTGTATGGAAGCGTAATTTAATCGTCTGTTGTTCTATGGAAAGTAAATAAGTTATAGTTACGGAAATTCTCTTACTTAATTTTCTAAGAAAGGATTTTATTGTGTGTGTGTGTGTTTTTTAGGTTTAAGCAAAAGTACGCAGAAAATATTGCATCATTAAATAATACTTACACATGTAAAGCATGTTTTGTCGGCTTCATTCCAAAACCACGTAAGCATCATTTTCACGAAAATGAGTTTTTGTATTTTAAAGTTCTAAAATAAATCGATACATTAAATTCCTAAAGCTTGTAGCTGAACTCCCAACTGAGACTTTACGAGTAATAAAAAATAAAAATGAAAAGCATCAAATGAGAGTTTAACACACAAAAACCGGTCTCCTGAAAATTTTACTTTTTCACATACGAGCTTTTAGAATGAAGCCGTCGATTTGCTTTGTTTATGAACAAGTTTAAGCATTTTCCATTGTCTAAACTAACTTTTTAGAAAATTTCGACTAGAGTAACCAAAATGGCGCCTAATTTTTTAACTATGGTCGCCGATGGCGCCTAAGAGTGAAAATCTAGTTTCGAGTGTTGGTCGTAAATGAGTGAAACTTGAAACGTTGAACTATCGGGCAAGTTCTCTGACGGTGGAGCGTTTGCTTGTCCACACACATGATATTAAAGCATCATTATTCACCCTTAGGTTTCCTCATCTGGTCTCCGGGACGAAATTTTTCAAACCAGCGACGCACTGTCCGATTTGAAGTTGAATCTACGTCCCATGCCCTCCCACATTATGATACGTTTTTGCCGCCGTATGTCCCAGTTTGAACTCATAAAAAAAAATCGATTCTACTAACCATCGCGAAAGCTCCGATCCCTTGAAAGCCTTTTAGCCACGCAACCATTATTTTTTTTATAAAATAGGCTGGTAAGACTGACAACTGCCGTGCTTAGGTACGGGAAAATTCACAGTACTTTTCTATTGGGACGAATAATTGTATGCCAAGATTGGTGCTGCAGTGACTAAAATAATTAAAACAATTTGAAAGAAGATAATTTTAAGAAAATAGGCTGGCAACACTGGTAAGTGGGTTGCTTGGAAATGTAGGCCCTCTCAGTGTTTTTATATTGTGTCGAATAATATTTGTGCCAAGTTTGGCGTAGCTAGATCTAACTGGATGGAAACAATTTGAACATATTTTTTAGAAAATAGGCTGGCAACACTGAACCACTGCACCAATCAAGACGGTTCCAGGGGCTCTGAGCTAGTCTAGCCAAGATCTTTCCAGCGACACCTCCAGCATCTCTCTAAACCTTGTAGTTCCTGAGATTTAATTTCTTGACACGGACGGACGGACACTATGAGCGGGAATAGAAAATCCTTTTCGCTATGAAGGGACCTAAAAATTAAATTACGCTGTTCCAGCATGTCATGTTGCACAGAACATTACCACGTTTTATGACAATGCACCTACACTTCGTATAGCGTGAAGGTTGCCTGCTTGTTGTGACGTTGAGCGGGTATTATTCACGATTGCATCTATTCCATACAATGGGAAGCAGAGAGGGTTGAATGTGTACATTGCGGATTCGGACATCTGTATCCGAACAACCTTCTATTAAATGAACACACTAACTTGTCCACTTTGTGTAACGGACAGTATCCTGGACGTAACGTAAGGATTAACCAGTTGACACATTAAATAAAATGATGTACTGTGCTAAATCAGTTTCTCGCATGTTTTGTAATGCCACTGATTTCAGTTGATGCGTGAGCCGATCGTGGCCGTTCCTAAAAAATCCTGTACACTAGTTATTAAACTTGGAGTGGGTGAACGAGTCAACTCATTTAATATGTAAGCTAGGGAAAACTTAATGAGTGAAATTATGCAGTACATTTTCAGTGTTTTATCCAGTTCCCATGGCTTGTCGGTTACTGTCGTGGACTTCAGATCTGCATTGGGGAGACTCACGGCTTCGAGCTGAGTTCTTACTGAGGTTTCTTCAGTTTCCTTCAGTTTTACCAAACAAATGCAATATGGTACCTAGTACAAAGATCCTATCCACTACTTTTCTCTTCTCTGCAACCGACTTGTGCTTGTCGAGCGTCTCAGACATGTGACAGTATTATGCCATAAATGCCTCTTTCGACCGTAATTGTGAGCTAAATAGTAATAAAAAAGAATGCTTTAAAAGCAAAGTAGTTACAAACAGTAAAACTGATTACCAAACATAACATTGGAAGGTCTCCAGCATTTGAAATTTGGTATTTTCTAGCACGTAATTTATAGAATATTTAGTCTGTAGTTTGTATAGTTGACTGTTCAAAGCAGAGGTTAGGTTTCGAAATATTGATTGAAGAAGAACTTTGATTTTTACAGAACGTGAATTGTTAATGGAAATAGAACGCTTAGCCAAGCAAACGGAAGATATGAGAATAAACCACGTAAGCGTGAAGGCAGTTCAAACCACAACACCAGAGAAATCTCCTTTACCCATTTCATCACCGGAACTAACAAAAATAGATAGAAGGATTTCACCAAATCGAAAATCTGCTCAGCCTTCAAAGCTAATGGAGAAGCCCGTGAAAGGACCTCGTACCCGAAGCAAGTCACCTCCACGATTATACCGAACGTTTGATCAACAATTACCTGCACGAAACAAATGTCTTCCTTCACAAGGTAATACGTCACCACACTCGTCTGGATCACGAAGTGGTACCGTAGCAGCTTCGAGACGCAATTCGTTTGAAAAATCTTCTAAAGATGAATCATCTATTAAATCAGCATCACCAAGAGAAATTCCACCTCAGTCGTCACCTTTACCGAGAAAGAGAGAATCGACAGAATGTGTATTCAATGTGGTCCTTCACGCAGGCTCTCCTAGATCTTCTACTCCTGCAGAAAGTAGTTCTTCAGCACGTAACGCTAAATTTACAGAACAGCTTGGACCTTCTAATCCTCAAGACAATAGTTTTAGTCGTCCTTCACATAGCCGTAAACCTTCAGAGCAGCACCCACCCGCTATTCCCGAGGAAAATGATTCTCTAGTACTTGGCGTTACATTTCCAGGACTACCTTCTGGTCCTGAAGAAAATATTTCGACTGTAATTAAACGTAGAGCTACAGCCTGGCCTGGCATGGCCTCTAGAACTGACAGTGTCTCTAATTCAAGACAATCGATAATTAATATATCGACAATTAATAAACCCTCCGATAATGTAACTTCAGGATCAAGGTTATATTTTTCTCCGTCCGAGAGGCTAAGATCAAATCCAGGGATATCATATCAAAGGCAAAAAGAATTCCCCATGAAATCATCTCAAACCAACCAACAGGAGACGTACAAGAACACTGTGGAACGAGTTGAAGATGACTGGATAAATCAGAAAGAATACGTGGTGCCTAGGGTTGGATCTCAATTTCAGGTACGATAGAATGGAGTAAAACTGCTTTTTATTTGCTGCTACACAAAATAAAATAAAAAAGCTTAGTAGTAGTTTAGAACATCATGAAAACAAAATTGTGACATGAACAGAAAGAAAACGAAAAAGAAACTATAAAAATAAACTTGTTTTGTCTTCTGCAACAATTTTTTTAAAGAAACATTTTTTGTACATTTCAGGATAAAAATATAAATGTTTATAAGGCGTTCCCTTATCATTTAATGCAGTATCAATATTAATGAAATATTTAAAAACTATTCTTAGAAAATATAAGTTGGAGAAGGTGTCTCTCTCTCTCTCTCTAGACCGCAGATTTTAGGTTGTATAAATTAAGTTTTAGGCCTTTGTAACAGTGCCATGTACCTGCCCCGTATATTGTTTATGTATTACGATTGTACTAGTGCTCTCTGATTGCGCCTGTAACATTATTGCTATTCTCACATCGGGAAGTCCCAGAGATGGCGCGTGTGTTCGTACTTTTTCAGAACTGTATCCAGTATTATTGTCGTGGAGAGACAAATAACTTTTCATGTTTTAAATAAGAAATAATAACTCAAAAGTGAACAGACTGCTTAAAACATCAGGATATATTTAATCATTTATTGCATCTTGTGTATCGATTACCGATGTAAGTTATATTATGTAAGGTAATGACCCTCCGGGTCTATAACTTCCAGAACAGATCTACCTAATACATCAGTTGAGTACGTAAACTTAACTGGTTGATTTTATTTAAAACCCTTTTCCTTACGGACCTGAGGGATTCTCTCAAGAGGCCGTTTCTCTAGCTAGGAACAGATCTTGAGATCTTGAAATCTCTTCTTCCTGAGTAAAGAGGGATTCATTCCTACAAATGACCATTCTTCGCTAGTGTCGGAGTTCGTGGTTTAGCAGTCTCTCCTCCTATCCTTCCAGAGCTTCCGCCAGGTGAGAAGTTAATCAGAAAGGTACACTCTATGTGGGAAGATGTGTTTTGATACTCTTGGGTTTTGGTATACCTGCGGTGGGTTAAAGTTACACTGCTTACACCCACGATCACCTGGACTGTCTCCTATTAAAATGATAGTTTATCTCGTTGTTGTTACGTTGTACTGAGGTGTGACTTTCTAACTTACATAGACACTCGAATTTCACAGTACACAGCGAACGTCCGTAGCTCAGTAAGTCGAGGCTGGCTTAGTATTGAAGGTCCTGGGAACGAACCTAGCGGTCGCCCATCATGACTGATTTTTCAGGGTTTTTCCTCAGTCACACGAGGCAAATGCCTACTAATTAGGCCCTGGCTGACTCCTACCCTAATCCCGTTTCAACCTGAGGTACATAAAGGCCATAAATAAAATTTTAAATTGAAAATCCACAACACACGATAGATGTAAATATGGAAATACAGCACTTGTTAAGACATTTTTTAATCGATATCTACTTGATTCCGGGAAGTCCAGCGTCTGGGTGTGAAATTTACATAAAATTCGTTTGCCTAATATTATACTAATTTTACAGAAATCTGAATTCCCACGGACCTGCCTCTAGATAATGTAACATGAATGAAA
>JAGDQP010047720.1:0-14949 GCA_022664845.1 Lepisma saccharinum
TATAAAATCACTATAAACTCTTATTTTCTTGGTTGAGTGTTCAGTTACTGTTATAGAACGAAACATAACTCTTATTCGAATTAAAATTTTGAAATCAGTGGCAATGTCATTAGAGCTTGTTTAAGTATTATGTAAGTTCATTTTTAGTCATTTTCGACACCCTCCCTGTTTTGTAAGCAAAACTAAACAAATGCCCTATCCCATAGCACGTAGATGCCCAGTAAAAATAAGCAAAGCTTGAACCCCCTATCGTCCTTTGATGCACACGTAATACTTGAACAACCCCTTAGCCAGGAATTTGAAATTATTGCACAACAACAACAACAACAAAATGGCTGTTAATTCAACACTTTTCGGTGTTCCAGGGCAACTACCACTTTTAGTATTGAACAAACAGTGTTGATTTCGGATATTCAACACCTTGGATGTGTTCTTGATCTTGATTCAACACAATGGAGGGGGTCATATCACTATCATATTATTGAATCACAGAAATCACACAACGAATTGTGTTGATTTAATTCAGAAACGTGGTGGTCGCCTTGGGACACAGAAAAATTTCGAATACGGGGAGTGTAACTTTTCAAATTCTCGTAATCTTAAATACCTTAATGTATTTACGATTAAAAACCGATAGAAATCCTCTAAAATTCCGCTAACACCCCACTAATTTTTGTTTCACCCCCAAACAAAATTCTGGTGGATTCTGTGTTGCCAAGCTTTTTTTTTACTCTGTCAATTTTATATGTAGGGATGTACAAAAATTAAATATGGGTAATTGCATTAATCTTAGAGGCCACACTTCATACAAGGTTCCGTACACGTTACATCCAAAGTCAATGGTTTTCAATTGAAGTATCATACATGTGTTGGAGAACGTTCGAAAAGATAAGAAAAAATAATTAAAAAAAAAACTTTTTAAAGACATACTTTTCTTAAACATTTCGTATTAAAAAGTAAAAAAATATTTGTTTATGCATAAATATAAAGAAAATCATGGAGCGCGCTCTCTCATGTACAGTCACTTTATAAATTCTTGAATTGACTCGCCCCATGCTTTTCTTTTCATTCATGCATAAACAAAATTTATTTTTTACTTTTTAGTAGGAATTTTTAAAGAAAAATATGTCTTTAAAAAGTTTTACTTTCCTTCGAGCTATTTCGGTGGTCGGATATATTTTCTCGAACTAATGCTTTGTGACCCAAATCCTAAAGTGTTCTGCAACCAGTCAAACCCAATATCAATGCAGGCTAGTATCTATTTCAGGATAAGGAAGTCAATGTTTTTTTTTTATAAATGTTAATATACGCTTTTTAAATATATAGAAATATATGAAAGTAACAATAGAATATTGTATTGTCTCCCAACTTACGTCTCTGTGCAAAATTTCATCATTGTATGGCGTCGGGAAATTAGTAAAATCAACGTTGCAAGATTTGAGGACATCACGAACCATTATGAACTAAAGAAAAAAAAATGTAAAAAGACTGGACCTTTTCGGGACATTTAATCCACTCAACTAAATGGGTGATTTTAACGCATTTTTTTTAAAAAAAAACTGCCTTTTTTTTGTTTAGAAGTGAAACTACAGTAGGTTAGGTTAGGTTATTTTTTATATATATATATACGCATTTCTATGGTTGAGTGCCAAAGGGGTGTAACTGCAGTTTTTCCACTTCTGAGAAAAACGAGTTTTAAGCACACACAACGCAATGCTAATAAATGAGTTCTTACGTAATGTAATTTGAAATATCTTTCAAACGCTTTGGAATGCAATTACGCCTCTTTGGCACAACAAAATACGATCTATGAGACATGTCCTCATAGCATTAACTCAGAAACACAAAATTTTGCAGTTACTCCGCTTTGGCTCTCAATTTGAAATTTTTCACAATAACTTACTCCCAGTGGGGTGGATTACTGCTCCGACAAACTCGTAATAAAGGATCGAAAAAATCTCCAAGGTAAATTTTAGAAGTTCTATTTATTATTAAAAAATAGTAATCATAATAATTTGGCGGTAATGTTGGAGCTTGCATATTTGCAAGGGGGCAAAGTTTCATTTTGGCGCCCCCTTCCAATGAGGCCAAAGCTTACCAGGACCGATGTAAATGTTAATTAATTATACCCAAAGTGGGCTTATGCCAAAGTAAATTATTATTAACCTATTCTATGTTTCTTCAGTCTCAGTTTTTTTAAAAATAATAATCATCATATCTTGTTAATGTAATAATTTAAAATACCGCCGTAAATAAAAAACATAAAAAATAATTACTTTTTATCCGCATAAACGTGGCGATTGTATAATAGTTGCACGCTCATTTTAGAGGATATATTTTTGATTATTTTGCATTATTTGCCTAAATGTTGCATTTTTGAATAATAAATGTAGTCTCTAAAATGGAAATATAACAGACTTCAAAGAAACGAGCTAAAAAGTAACTGATAAAAATACTTTCAAATCTTCAAATTCTACATTTTTGAAGTCGACACCAAAATATTCGCTAAAATGAACAACCACTTAAGGTGCTATTACATTATCGAGCTTGCTCAATAGTTTGCTCGACGAGCTTGCTGTTGAGGAAGGTCGAGTATGCTTTGCACTATTACACTGACGAGTTCGCTGCTCAATTTGTTCGATAAGTTTGCCCTTAAGCAAGCTTGACGGATTTTTTGTTATTACACTGTCGACCTTGCTGATCAGCTTCCTGGACGAGGAAGCTCGTCAGTGTATCGCGCTATTAGACTGTCGAGCTTACTCGTCGAACAAGCTCGGCGATCATGTTGATCAGCAAACTCGATAGTGTAATAGCACCCTTAGCCTTGCAGCACTCAAGCTATGGGTAACTATACTACACACTAAATCAAAAGAGCGGAATATTTACGCTTCTTAGAGCGGAAAGAGTGATTTCTCTTCTTTTTTTAGAGTTTTTTATTTCCCATCTTTTTAGAGTGAGTCATAATGCATCATGGCTACTAGTTTGTTCTTCACCATTTGTAACTGCGAAGGTTATCGAAAGATGAAGCCATACTGTGAAATTTATCGCGTTGCGTTTATTTAAAAAATGACAACAGAAGACCTGAAAACATTTTTCAGTGACGAAGACGTCTGGAGTAACGAGTAAGATATGTACAAGAAATCTTTGAACGTTATTCTCAAGTCCCTGACGACAGGGCCGGGTTTATATGTCTAGGCGCCCTAGGACCATGACTTTCAGCGACCCCGCCCCCTCCCTTGTCCCCACCCGCCCTTTCCACCTTCACATTAAGACATTTCTCTGCTCTGTTCTCTCGGCATTTAATAATGATAATAATAATGAGATTATAATTATTTCACTCTGCTGATGTTGTTTACACAATTCAGTTCAATATTATTAATAATAAAATAATGGCATGAAATACATTGTGCTACAGTGAGCAATTTAAATTAAATTAAATTAGGTTTTTTATGGAAGGTGTGTTAATTACATTGAATAAGAAGAAATAAAAACTATTTTTATTCACACAAAACACTTTAAAGCAAATTAAACAAAACAACAACAACAACAAAACATGAGTATAAATGATACATAAATACAATTATTAATTAATGACCATAAAACAGAATTTTATTTATCTTCAAGATAAGTTCCCCTACATTGAATATGTGGAAGCTCTTTAAATGTTAAACACCATCTCCGGGAATAATTATATCCTGAAAATATAACGGTAAGTTAGGAAAAAAAATAAGGCTTGTTCCTCCTGTCATAAAAGCCAGGTTAGGATATTTTTGAATTTATTAAGGTCTTTATAGCCATCTTTGGATCAGACCGGGATAGGGTATGCGAGTGTAGCGACCTATGTCTTACTTAGGTACCATCCTGATGTTCGTGTGGTGAAACTGAAGGAAACTCTTGGAAACCTGTCATGACTGTCGGCAGCAGGTACGTGCCCCCAGGGGTGCAGAAAATGTTTGGACCCCTGAAATTTTCCCCGATCCTACTGTTATGTCCTAAAAATGTCCCCCAAAATTTCCTACGTATATCTTTACATTAAAATTTACCAGCTGACCATAAGGCAAATAAATAATCATCTATTAATTTATTTAAGGTTTGGCTAAGATTGATAGTGAACAATGCGTAATACAAATAAATTTAACAAAAAAACGTAAAACAAATAAGCTACAAATTAGCAAATTCCTCAAAAATGGCTTGGCTACTCACTCTAATCGCAAGAAAAGGACGCAACGCAAGCTTCCAAGGAAAGGAGCCCTAACGTTTGTGATAGTTAGATACAGAATATTACTTGTCATTGAGATCAGAACAGGTGGCACCGACACTTGATCCCGGGACCTCCTAATTACAAGCCAAACACACTATCGAATGATCTACCTTGTGTTACAACTGTCAATGTAATTATATATTTCAGTGAAAATTCCATTAAATTGTTTGATGGCACGGCAATGCCATGCAGTGATCGATTTGTTATAAATTACGAAGGGTATAGGGGTTCCTAAAACTAGTGGTTGCTGGTAAGTTTCAACATACTACCTGTTTCGGTAGAAATACAAAGATTTAATCCCTGTTTGGGGTGATATTTGGAATCAACAACCGGGAATGTAATCCTCACGCACCAGGGAAAAATCCCCTGCATGCCCCTCGGCAAATCGAACACGGTTTAAGTTCCGAAGAGAGGTGAACTAAAAGAAAATTTACAGAAGAAATGATGCGGTTAAAAGGATATGGAGTTCGTGAATATTGTAAAGATGCAAGTAGTGCCGTCTCGTATTGATGTGCAATAAAGCAGAAAAAGCTGTGAAGAAGAGGGAACTTTTGCAGTAGCAGAAGGTAATTTAGAGCGGGAATTAGGGTTAAGGTTTACTTTATCTACTCCAAATGTCCACCACCCTATCGATCAATATTACACGCTCTACACCACTCGTTTTCAAAAACTATTTATCACTGACACCTCCATACTGACAACCCGAAATGGAGGTATACAAAAAATTGTACAACCACACGACATTAATTAATTCATAAAACAGGCACTCCAGTTGATTCGGAGACGGATATAGTGGCACGCGGAGAAATACTAATGGCATCACACTGATCTGACATTTACAAAGAGTAGAGTAAATTAAGCCTTCGTACATATAGAGTACTTCAACGCAAAGTACCTTTGCCCATTGGCAGGGGTATAGATTGTTACCACGCCCTATATGTAAAATGATTATTGGTGTGTACAAAGGCAAAAATGGAAATTAATAATACTTTTAATATAAGCACTTATCTTTGTTTTGCTATTTCTAATGTAAATTAACCTAACTTTAAAATATCGGAAGTCAGTTTTTTACGAGGAGTAATAGGATTTAGCGCCCAGGTCAAAGGTAATAGCATTTAGCGCTTTCCTACATGCTCCTTAATGTTTTTGTCGAATATGTTTTTCGTCTCGCGTTTTAAATAGCGATTTCTAATGTTTCCTCGTAAAGTGCGTCCCTAGGCCCGGGCCTAGTGGTAAACCCGGCTCTGCCTGACGAGACAAACAACAACATTCGAAGGCAGATTCTCACATTTGGATGGCTTGCTGACGGGTTCAGGCGTTGGATAGTTGGCCAGAAGGTACCGGGTTCAAATCTCCCCGAAATCAAGTTTCTTACCTAGTTTTCATTATTAAGTCCATTACTGTTCTTTTCTTACTACTTATCAATAAATACTTCCTTTTGCATGTTTGTACATTTTGTTTATGCATAAAATAAAGACAAGCCCGGGCCGCGTTCTCATATTCAGTCACTTTATAAATTCTTCAATTAGCGCGCCCTATGCTTTTCTCTTTAATCATGCATAAACAAAATTAATTTTTCCTTTTTTAGTACGAATTGTGTAAGAAAAGTATGTCTTTAAAAAGTTCTTTTTAAAGTTTTCTTCGAGTTATTTTGGTGTTCGCATACGTTTTCCGAAGTTGTTTAGTGAGCCAAATCCTAAAGTATTCTGCAACGAGTCAAACACAAGATCGTTGCAAGCTAGTAATTGTCTTAGGATAAAGAAGTCCATATTAAAAAATATGCTTTAAATATATATAGAAATAAGAGGAAAGTAACAAAAGAATATTGTATTGCCATCCCACTTACGTCACTGTGTAAAATTTCATCATTGTGTGCTGTTGGAAAATGAGTTAAATTAACGTTACAAGATTTGAGGCCACTACGAACCATTGTGAACTAAAGAAAAGAATGTAAAAAAGTGGTTCCTCTTTCCGCTCTGAAAAGATAAAATTTTCCGTTCAAATCGAGCGTAATAATTACACTCTTTGACTTGAGTGTGTATAGGCGTAATAAATTGTAGGTAGTAGCTTGTTTTCTTGTAGTTGTTAATTTGGCGCCAAGTTTGAAGATTTGAAAATAGTAATTTTTACTTTAAAGTGCGTTTCTTTGCTATTTCTATTGCTAAAGAAAATAATTGGAAATCAGACCATCCGCTGCAAAGTTCTTATTGTATATACATTAAAAAGTACCGGTAATAGAAAAACACAGAATTGAGAACGTTCATTTTTTGAATTTGTTAAAAATAGGATATGTTAAAAATGTAAGCAAGAAAAGTATGTCTTTTAATGGGGGGATTGTATTTCACTTTTTATTCTGGATGCATTGTTGATTTCAAGTTGGCTACTCGTCTTATATAATTTACAAACCTTCTTTATCTGATCTTTTATGAGAGTCTTCTTTGTTCTGTTACCGTAATCATAATGAAATCAACGTAGAGAACCGTCCTGCCACTTTGATTATTTCCCTCGCCTTCTTCGTGTTCACCGCTCATGATGGCAATTTTTGACATGTTTATTAACTTGCACAACCTTAACTGATTAATAATAGCAGTATAGTCACTATACATAATATACTGGAGGTAGGGCAATTCTTCTGTACGATTTCACAATGTATCGATATTACTATCTCTCTGTTAGAAATAGTGTCGAGAAACGTGTTCCTCTATTTGCATAGAAAAAACTCGTATTAGAAGTAAAGGGTTTATCACAAAACAGCGCTGTCTGAACAAATAAATCGCTTCAAAGAGCCTATTTATTCTTGACCAGTTCTTACGTGAGCCTCACCTCAGACTGATAACAATAAAATTGGAGATAAAATTCCGGTTATTACTTCGAAAATAACTCATACTGCCTTCACACGCGTTGAGTCCAGATAGCACAGTAAACTTGCAGCAAGTTTGCTGGTATATTGGCATTGCAAGTCTCCAAACTTGCAGCAAGTTTGCCATTGCAAGGTTGCATCATTAAGATTTTCCTGAAGAGCCTCGCTTTCGAAAAATCAACGAAGCTCTAAAACAGGATCAATGAGCTTTCACAGTTTCGAATTTCAGCATCTATCAGAGCATTTACTTCATACACTGTCTTCGTAACATAAAAGAACTAGTAAAATATAAGATAGTTAGGAATGGCGCGATAGAGCAGTCGGTAGAGGGACCAACTATAAACAAAACTGAAGATCATAAGTTCGAGCCCCCAATCCAGACATTAGAAATATTTTTTTTCGCCACAGGTTTGATGTTTAACAAGACAGTTCGTAACATGTTTGCCGTGCAAACTGCAAAGCTTGCAGCAAATTTCACATGCGTCAACTAGCACGTTTCCAACAAGATTGTAGCAAGTTTGAGTTATACAATACCAAACCTCGTACAAACTTACTACAAGTTTGGGTGCTGTGTGAGAATGACTTCAATTCTTGAATATTGCTTTAACGGGAGATATCTTCTCTATTCGATTTATATATTACAACTGCAAATTAGTTGGTAATCATTAATAATTTGTCCCTTATGCCATGTTTAGATTACTAACCTTTTACGATGGTAGGATGTACGGGTAAAACCAAGTTGCATTCAGACTACCGAACTTAACTTGGTTATCGTGCTTGTTCTACCATTATCTGTAGAGAAACAGGAAGAAGTATCCGTAGAGTAAAGAATCTGCTTGTTGCACGGGAGAGGATTAAGTTATAAAAAATGAACACAAATTAATTGATTGTAGCCTCACATTTTGTAGATTAGTTCTGCCATCATTCTTTTATATTTTAAAAGTAGTACGCCTCACTATTATACTATATATTTATTATCTATACTAATTATCTATACTAATTATCTATACTAAAGGAATAAGGTCGCAACGCAGTTGCGCAGCAATACCTGCGCGAAGCGCAGTGCGGATTTAAAATTGGCATTGTTGGTCCTTTGGGCAGGTTTTAAGCGGGGTTTGGTTGCCATGGCAACGTGGGTGTTGGCGGGAAAAATCAAAATGGAGGCAAGAGCGGTGTCCTTGAACACGTTTGAGACCGACAAAGTAGCATCCGCCGTTCGAGTGTTTTCAGAGTGTATGGGGCGGACCCAAGATTTGTTTATATTTTCTGAATCTCTGATACCAACAGGGGGCCAACATGACATTTAAAATCCAAGCAAATTCTTATTTCGGGAGTTATTAAAGGTCAAAATCGGGGTTTTGTCGTTTTGCAACTTTTTCAAATCTTGCGAGTGCACATGTCCTATACCCTTTCTATGTTAAATGAGGTGTGGCTTGCTCCCTTAGTACATAGTGTTGTATATATGACAATATCGGAGACGAACATACGGGGCTATGACGTTACTTACTATATGAAATGTATGTAGTTATGGATAATGTGTACAGGATAGGGGGGCTATGACCACTAGGCAAATTAAAGGTATATATTATATGGATGATGCACAGGATAGGGGGCTATGGCGTCACTCAGTAGGCTATGACGTAATTGAGTAGGCGCATATAGGCAACAAATAGAGATATTAACATGGGAGTTGGCGGAATCTAATGTACACTCGCAAACAAAAATTGTGAGACATTGTATACCCTAGCAACCACCCTAGCAACGGCCAAACTAAACATCGTAGAGACTTGGAAGTTGAGGGAATCAACTCTTGAGTATCATATTAATTTTTACATGAAAAGGGGGGGTGCTTGCCCCCCCGAGTCTATTATTGTTTTTTGTAAAATACACATATTGGAGTGTGTACGAGTTGCGAAGCCCACAGGGCTGAGAGCTTCTGAGCGCATTCGCGAGCAAAGTACCGTAGGCGCTGCGGACCCGAAGCCTGCAGGGCTGAGAGCTCTCGATTGCATGTGCGAGCAAAGCGCCGTAGGCGCTGTGAACGCGAAGCCCGCAGGGCTGAGAGCTTCCGAGCGCTTGCGGGAGCAAAGCATCGTAGGCGCTGCGGACGTGGTGCCTGCAGGACTGAGAGCTTCCGAGTGCATGCGCGAGCAAAGCGCCGTATGTGCTGGGGACGCGAAGCCTACAGTGCTGAGAGTTTTGAATTCACACGCGAGCAAAGTGCCGTAGGCGCTGCGGACGCGAAGCCCGCAGGGATGAGCGTTTTCAAGCACATGAGCGAGCAAAGCTCCGTAGGCGCTGGGAACGCGAAGCCCGCAGGGCTGAGAGTTTTCGAGCGCATGTGGGAGGAAGGCACCGTAGGCGTTGGGGACGCGAAGCCCACCGGGCTGAAGAGTTTGAGATCTTATGCTTGAGTGAATCGCCGAAGGCGCATGGAGGTCGAAACCCGCAGTGCTGACAGTTTTGTATATGTTGCAGTAGGTGTAGAGTAGAAGTAGGAGTAGAGGTAGGGGTAGGAGTAGGTGTAGGAGTAGATGTAGTCATAGATGTAGGAGTAGGTGTAGTAGATGTAGGAGTAAATGTAGGGCTAGATGTAGTAGATGTAGTTTTATCATTTATTTATCCATTCGTTGGAACATTTTTTAAATCAAATGGCTAAAAGTTAGATATATCAAATGACACATCGGCACGCTTACATAATAAAAAATCAAAATTCTGCCTTTCAAGGCAGATTTAATACTGCGAGTTCGATAAAGAAAGAAATAAACTCACGAAGTGACCCGTGCCTAATGACTAACTTGCGTTTAGTTAGAAGATAACCGTCGTAAGTTGACCCTAGTTAAATTTGAAACCCGCGTTAACGGTAACTACCGTTTACATTACTAAAATGATCTTGGTTAATGTTAACCATGGTAAGATGTTAGCAATGTAAACAAGGCATTACAGGCAGCGAGCTAGGCCAGTTTTCTTGTCTTACCACGGTTTGACCTTCTTTCGGGTTTCGGGACACGTACCCCCTCCCCCCTCTATTTGCGGGTCTGTATCAAGCTGCTGTATTGAATAGATTGAATAACGTGTAGGAACGTAAAGCTAGTATCGGGGAACTGGATTCACTAATTGTTTATTACTAGACGAATTGTCTAAATACGGAATATTACTTTTTAATCATATATAACATATCTTGTCATCAAAGGAAATCAGTTATTGTCTGGACTTCATTATAAGGAACTATGTTTCATACGCGGAACAGGAAATCAGCTTATAAAAGAAAGACTCTTTCTGTTAAACGCACACATTATGTACCCACATTGAACACTGAGTACATTGTATACAAACTTCACCTTTAGTGTCGTCTGAGCCTTTACCAGAGCAGGAAATACAAGTTGCGTCATCAGTCAGAGATTATTCGTTTCCTCACTAAACATCGGTACATGTAAGTCTTTCTTTAATCTTAGTTTTTCTCATCAGTGGCTCTTTATTTCTCCATGTAAACAGATTATTTTATATTCTTATTTCCTCCACAGATTCAGTTAATTTCTGTCTGAGACACATTCTGATTATGACTCAAACTTTTGTCGATATCTCACCACCGCGATTACAATATTTTTTTCTCTTTTTTTCGTAAATTCGAATGGCGGGAATAAGGCTTACACTTGACCTACACATGATAGTGCAAATTTGAACTATCATTCAACAGAGTTACGTTAGGACTTATACTGTTAAGTAGGCCTACAGTTAGTGTTTAAAAAGTTTTCTAACATTTGGTGGCGAATGAAGCCACCTGAAGAATTTTGCGGTGGCCATTTGTCATCATGTATTATGGTGGCCTCATATAATCCCTTAGAAGCACAGGATATCGGGCCAATATCAATCAAGGTTGGTCAAAAATTGGGCCGATATCCTGTGCTGTGATAGGGTATATTATGTTTTATTGGCATTAAACATAAATTCCATGCATATTACATAATAATGCACCCTTGTATTGAAATTAGTCAAGAACTGGGATGAATTAACATGCAAATAAAAAGTTACGTACGACGGCATGCCGAAACTACGTAGAAAATAATGCACTCGCAGCACCAAGATAAAATACAGTGGTATGATGAACGACAGCACTATATTGATACAAGTAAAGTTGACAATTTAGAGCAGGAACTGATGGGCAAACTTGGCCAGATGTCATATTCTACTATGAGGTCTATGGAAGAGCTACCTAGCGGATGGATTCAAAATCACGTGCTCTGAACAAAACACATTAGTTTTAGTGCAGCCAGAAATGGGGGAGCGTGCTAAGTCTATCTATTATGAGGTCTATGCTAAAACTAGTGGTTGCTGGTTAAATTTCAACCTACTACCTGTTTGCATAGAAATACAAAGATTTTATCCTTGGCTGGTATGATATTTGGGATCAACAACCGGGGATGAAATCCTCACACACCAGGGGAAATCCCCGACATCTCTCCCAACAAATCGAACACTGCATATACCTATGAAACCTTTCAGAACTTCACATTTCAAAGTAACATGGTGCGCCAACGTTAGGGTTACCATAATAGTTACGGACTAAATACGGACACATTGATAAAATGTATTTAATGAAATGAAATTAGACCGAGAAAAATAATTTGAACATCTACATGAAATACACACTTAGTACTTATCATACGTAATTGTTTACATTAGGACCTCTTGCCAAGGTCGAAGCATCTTTTGGTCATTAAGTTTCAATGTATTGGTGGAGGCGATAACGACGTTGATTGGGTTGGTTATTTACGCAAACAACTAATGGCCTTTAAAATGACATTCATATGAGACTATTTTAATATGTTATTTGTATTATTAGAAAATTTTTGGCATCGAATTTTTCGTGCTCTGGGGTTAAGATCTCTGTCTCGGTCACCTCTGAAAGAAAAACCGTTCAAACGCAATAGTATGTAATAAGGAAAGAATAGAAACCTCTGGGTCGAAATCGGGTCTCCGGATCAGGCCGGGTCCCAAGCATAGGCCCGGCGAACCCTTCTAAAACTTGACATAGTGACCCATTTGAACTCTACGTTCATGGCGGTCAGTGATCTGGAGGAGCGTACTCAATAGGGTGTCTAGAATTTTCGTTGACCATATTTAGATCCTAGTCCATATTTTTATTTTTTTACTAGTTTCTATATTATTTAGGAAAGTACTCCTTAAACGTTTAGTGATTTTTTTCTTCTAGATTTGACAATTACGCGGGAAAAGAATCAGGATGATTCTCTCCTACAAGTAGCGATGGCACTTCTTCTGGGATATAACTAACATCAGAGACTCCGACTTTTTTTTTTTTTTTTTGCAAATGACGTGAATTTAATGTAATGAAAACATGTATACGAGGGTGGTCGAATTCTGCGCCATTAGGGGGAAAATCGTGATATCTTGCTTTATTGAATCCAAATTGAAATTATTTTCTTCGAAGCAATCATCTACTCATTCAAGGCATAAATTGACTTTATCTTTGGGCTCAAAAGTATTCACAGTAGTTTATGGTAAATTGAAAACAAAAAATTCTGTCTGCGCAAGTTCATAACATCAACATGCGCGGCAGTCCATGCAGCCAAGTTTCGCGCGTCACAAAACGTCAGCACTACCAGAAGCATGTTATACAGGAACAAGAGTTTATGGCGAAATCGGAGATTTCGAGGCCCTTTAAGAAAAAAGCTGTCAAAGATAGGAATATGAGCTTTCGAAAGTAAGGAGATATGGCAAATATGTGAAGGTGTGCAAAATTTCATATGCGTAATTTGAAGCATATTCGAATTATGGACCCCTGAAATTACGTGTTTTAGGCTGACATTCACTCACTCATCATATCGTTTAGGGCTCTCGGAATAAGCTAGAAACATGAAATTTGGCATGAAGCTGGAGGGTGATAAGTAGGTTAAGAAATAATACCCATATTTTGAAAAAGTCGCCATCTTGGATCCAAAATGGCCGCCAAACGTAAAATTTCAAACAATATACATCCTAAACGGTTGAAGCTAGGAAAACGAAATTTGGCATGAAGGTACATCAAAATTAATAGATTACGAAAATATTACAAAAGTCTTCCAAAGACGCCACCGTGGATCCAAAATGTCGGACCTCATAAATCCATTTTCCACACCGCTTGAGCTAGAGATACGAAATTTGGCATAAAGGTGTATTATCAAGAGTAGCTTAGGAAAATATCACAAGATTTTTTTTAAAAGTAGCAATTTTGAATTCAAAATGGCCGCCCAAAAACCATTTTCCACATCGTTCGAGCTAGGGAAGTGAAATTTGGCATGAAGGTGTACCATCAGAAGTAGGTCACGACAATATAAGAACACGTTAAAAAATGTCTCTATCTTTAATCCAAACCCCATTTTCCAGACCACTGAAGCTAGAGAAACGAAATTTGGTATGAAGGTGTGCCATCACGAATAGGTTACAATAAGTGGGCTACCCTCCCCTATGGGGGTGCAGCCCCCGAGGAATATGGGAGAAGATCTGCACCATGAGGGCGCAGTCCCCCGGATAGCCTGGCTACGATAACAGGGGCGAAGCCTCCAAAATTTGTGCAAGTTGGGGACGCAGTTCGCCACGCGAATCTGGGGCAGAGCCCCCCGCGAAGTGAAGCCAGTATATATATATATATATGTATGTATTCTACACGTACAAAAAGTTGTGAAATCCGAGCAAAAACGCCAGAGGTGCAAAAAGTTCAGCCAAGTTCTTCAGCTCTAAAATTGGTGAAACGGAGGATGGATGAGCCAAGTTCCCTGGCGACTGTATGTAAGAGGAACATTGGAAGTTGGCGCGAGGTTGCAAGGTTCATGATCTTCAAGCCATAAGGATGGTGGTGGCCCTAAAACCCACCACACGTACCACTACCAACCCTAAGGTTGGGTTACATCATGAACCTTGCAATCTCGCGCATCATGAACCTTGCAATCTCGCGCCAACTTCCAATGTTTCTCTCACATGCTATCGCCTAGGCACTTGGCTCATCCATCCTCCATTTCACCACTTTTTAGGGCTAAAGAACTTGGCTGAACTTTTTGCACCTGTGGTGATTTTGTTCAGATTATTTTATCCATACATACTTTAACTCTGGATGTACAGTTTACACGTTGCAATACAAGAAGAGATAAGAAAAGAAAGGTACATCAAGTTTCTTTTAGATCCCTTTTTTCTTATTTTCATAATATTTTTAAACACCATGGCCGAAAAGCTTTCGTTTTTCTTTTAATCAGAAGGTTTTATTGTCCGTGTATTTTAAAACAAAATATACAAATAAGCGACCCTAAAGGTTGGTATGCCTCTTTAATTTTTCAATCATATACAAAATTTCTCTTGTAAGCAAAATGTTTCCCGAAAAGGGCACTTTTATTGTATTTCTTAAAAATAACTTACAATTTTTCTTTTTCTTAAACAAAATTATAAGAAACGCAGCACAAGTCTTCAGCAACTGAGAGACAGTAGCTTTCCTTTTCAGGAGTAGTGTCTAGTTACTGTTGCATCATGGCAGCATTAAGTTACGTAGCTTAGCTGTCGCTAAACAGAGGAAAACTGCAATGCGCAGTATTAAACGCCGCACAGAATTCGACCACCCTACTCTACATATGATAAAGAAGACGTCACATTCGAAGAACAACAATAACACTTCCTAATTTCGTAATATCAACTGTTTACAATATCATCAGTTTTCCGAACAATTACTGTCTTTTCCGCTAGACCCCGCGTTGCGGGAGAGGTATCAAGGGAACCCTGCAGTCGACATATAAATAGGTGAAAAATATGCCAAACTCAGGATACTTAAATTCGAGGAGGAGGA
>JAGDQP010047721.1:0-14949 GCA_022664845.1 Lepisma saccharinum
ATATGATCTACCTTGTAGGAAAATCATGACGTATTTGGTATCGGTTCATTCAGATTGTTTATTCTAAGATTCACCTGTCCTGTGAGAAGAATACCAATATGGCATCTATCTACAAAAATGTCACTGGCTACCTCATTTCCCATTTCTCACCACATAGCTGTGGTTTGTGGATGCCTCAAAACATGAAACAGCCTTAAATCATTGCGACCAGTACAGCTCAAAAATTTCAATTATTTTCCTCTACGATTGAAATTGAAGGCCAACTCCAAAATATTAAGATTGTATCTTATGGAAAGTTCGGTAAATGGAAGAACTTCTAAGCCATTTTAACATATTAAGTGAGGCCGTTACCTGTCCCCTATGTATTTTCTGAATCGCCGTAATTAAGCCTTGTTATTGCAACAGACTTCTTTTTCTTTTAACATTTTTTTGTATTTTTCCTGGTCGCGTAAAAAAGGTACAATATATGCATATATACACAGTTCTCACAGAAAAATGTCTCATATGAACGATACACAAAAGAATCCTGCCGGAGCTGACTGACTGAATTGTTGTGAACGTCCTAACGACCTGGTAAGCTTCTAAGGACGGGATCTATTTTTCTTTTTTTTTTTCGTAAAATAGGGTTCCGAACCACTCCGTTCAATGGAAGCCCCACGGGACTTGAATCCGTGACCATGAGTCTATATGCTTTTAACATGTATTTATGGCTTTTAGGCATCCTTGCCTCAGACCGGGATAGGGTAGGGAGAAGGTCGCGACCAGGGCCTAAGCTGAAGGTACCATCGCCCCATTTGCCTGGTGTGAATGAGGAAAACCCTCAGTCAGGATGATCGGCGGCTGGTATCGAATCTAGGACCTCCAGAATGCTAAGACAATGCCATGCGCTTAGGAAGCAAGTGTGCTATGCAAGCAGGAACGTTGTCTTAGCATTCGAGAGGTCGTGGGTTCAATCTTAGCTACCGATCATCCTCCCTGAGGTTTTTCCTCAGTCACACCAGGCAAATGCCAGGATGGTACATTCAACTTAGGCCCTGGCCGACACCTTCCCGTCCCCTATCCCGGCCTGAGCCTTAGACACCTAAAGGCCATACTTTTTTTTAAAATCAATCACACCAAGAGCATTTCATAAATATGCAAATTAATACATAATTATTCGCACCTGTGTCGTAAGTCCTTGCGGCCGTTCTCTTGCATACTTCTGTTCAAGCTCTTCTGCATTCTTCTTCTTCATCGCCATGATGGCTAGATTCCTCTGCAGCTCCTCTTCAGTTGGAGCATCCTGCCTTCGACCTCTCAACCACGCTACGAAGGGCAAGAAAAAGAAAAACAACTACTGTTCTAATGTTGTATGTAAATTCTTAACTAAAACATCATCATCAATTAATAAAGAAAAATCTTCATAAATAATCAATACAGAAGGTTCGACATCTGACCCAAAACGATAGCCACTCAGATTGCTCATAGTTAAATTGTATTAACAGTCGTAATGTGAAGGGAGAAGAGTAAGTTACTAATTCCAAGACATTATTTTACTATTGGTTCTGTTAATTAAAAAAAAAATGTAACAGCTCTGAGGACATTTATTCTGAACGTTTTGTTTTTGCGAATGTGCCGAGTTTTTCCACTTACTAAATCATGTAAGCAAGTAAAATCCACAAGCGTCATATATAAAGAGATTACATACAGTGTTGTAAACTATGATAAACTTCATTTTGTACGGGCAATTTTAGTAACTAATAGACTGCGGCCGCTCTCGATTATACGAGTGAAATACCTTTAAAGTTCACAAACATCCATAACCTAGATCGGATTCGAACCTCGTGGAAGCCCGCCCTGGCCCACACGGCAATCGACGTTGATTGAATTCTTATTAACGTCCTAAAAGAGCTGGTGAGCTTCTAAGGATGGGACCTACAGTTTTTGTTAAAGGGGGTTTCTAACTACTCCATTCAATAGACCCCCAGTAGATATTGATCCCATAACCACGCACACCTTTCGGCCACACCGAGGTTTACCATCGAGGTCGGCATAGTGTTTAAAGACATTCATAACCGCAATGTGAGACATTCTCGTATTAATTCTTTCATATAAATCATTCACTCATTCTTCAATCACGTAATTCGGTGAAATTCTTAGTTCTCATGTATGACAAGACAATAACTGAGTGTTCAAGCGACCTCGCAAGATATATATCGTCGTCAGAATTGCAGAACCTCCTATGTGGAATTTTTATAACTTTTGGTAACAGTTTATAGTTCTGTGTACTGTGCATACTTTTAGAGGACTGCCATGTGGAAATAAATTTTATTTTTTGAGATATAACAATTTTTTATACCTACATTGTATTGCAGACTGTAGTCCATAGACCAGTTCCTTGGCCTTCCTGAAAAAATTCACATTTTGCCACATAGTAGGTTTTGCAGTTCTGGCGACGCTATATTTCCCCAAACAATGAATTCATCTGCTTTATTTGTGTTTTCTCAGTTTCTCCAGACACAAATTGGAATGATGTATTCACAATAAACAATTTCTCTTTGGATACCCCAAAGTGTTGTAATCGTACAATGGACATATGCTACAAATACTACCTTATGTATAAATAAAAATAATTACGCGAATAAACACAACTATATGACGAACTAAATATGGACACGGTAAAACGCGCGGAACGTCAGTCTTATAAATGTGGACTTACTCAATTATCTGCCCTCGGTCGCAGCTCAATAGTACAGCGTTGGCAGGTACTGGATTTAATTCCAGAGATCGACCCTCCTGGCTGAGGATTTTCCAGGGATTTCCCTAGTCATGCCAGGCAAATGCCGGAATGGTTGCTTCAAATTAGGACCTGGTCGACTCCTTTCCGCATCATTTCCCCTTGCCTCTCCCGGCCTAAGCCTCAGATGCCTAAAGGCAATAAATAAATTGAAAATCCAAGCTTTTGCTGCGAAACGTTTCAACAACGACCTGTTGTTGCCCTCAGGAAATCATGTCACAGGGATTAAATGTGTAGTAATGTGTGTGTTTTAGTTGAATTTGATTTTTTATTTATGATCTAAGGTCCAGGTTCAGGCCGGGAAAGAATTCGGGAAGGTGTCGGCTAGGGTTTATGTTGGAGGTGCCATCCCGGCATTTGCCTGGTGTTACTGAGGAAAAATCTTGGAAAAAAACTCAAGTCAGGATGGTAGGCCGCTGGGAACGAACTCACAATATCCCGAATGCTACGCCAATGCTCGAGCACTGAGCTACAGCGGCTCGGTGTGTGTTTTAATTGTTAATTATGCAGTATTTGTGTATGTACAATATAAAATGTTAAAATTGTGTCTAATTGTAAATATATATATATATATTTTTACACATTTTAATATTGTTTTACATTTTACAGTTGAATCCCGCTTTACCGGGGTAATAGAAGGGAAGATATCCACAGTTAATCCAAAGGCAGGAAAAAAAACAAGAAACATAAATAACTACTATGTAATAATAATAGAAAAATGCTATATGGCAATTGAACTGTACTCTATTTTCTGGAATTGTGCTTTAATAAAGTTTCAAATTCCATGTCTGCTCTCCTTTTCTTTCTCTCTAGCGTGCTTGCTGATGATTCTTGCGATAGATGTATATCTTTTCTTTTTTGACGAGCACCGGTTAAGCCGGCCCCGGTAAATTGGGAGTCCACTCTATATTGTACATACACACAAATACAGCACATTTGACCACTAAAAAATTACCGTTTGACATGATTGCCTGAGCAACAAAACCATAAAGGATCCATAAAATCTTCGAGGGCAGACAATTGGGTACGTCTTCATTTATAACAAACTACCTAATTTGAATTTAGTTTTTTTTAAGGTCTTTCAGTAACTTTGGCTCAGGCCGAAACTACCTAATTGTTTTCTCAACAAATGCCAGAAGCTGTCTGATAACAAGACATTAATTCAACAATCAAACGCAATGTTTATTAAATAACTCATCGGTACATTAACGAATCACAAATACATACCTTCCCATTCTGCTGGAACTTCCTGGATGAAAGTATCCTTTTCCTCCGGTTCGAACCATCTTTGCGCATTTCTTTTCCCAACACTTGGATCTGTAATTAACACAAGTTTTGGAAATAATTAATAATGTTTTTTAGTCCTTTCTTGTTTTTGCATAGAGAATATTGCTGCCAAGGAGTATTTACTACCGAGAATTTACACGGAACAATTCCTGAAGTCACTACTACATTGTTCAGAAAAATCTTGGAACTGTTTATATCAAAGGCTGTATGAGAGACAGAAATTAGACGACTTTGCATCACACAAAAATTAAAAAATCACTCATAGGCAGGGTTTGAAAAACGCCGCGGCTTGAATCCGGTGCACAGACCAAGTACGGTCAACCCCCAGACAGAACACCCCTCTCCAAGCCTCTCGATTTCACAGTAGTGTGTTTGTTTCGGATTCGGGACTTACTGAGCTCGATACCAGCAGCCGACCATCCTGACCAAAGTTTTGGGGGCTTTTCCTTAGTTATTCAGGGCAAATGCCGGGATGGTAATTTCAACTTAGGCCCTGGTCAACTTTTTTTTCGTATCTTTTCCCCTACACCGGGTTTGAGCCATAGATGCCTAAAGCCTTTAAAAAAATTCGACATTAGTGATATAGCGTTATCTACTGAGGTCTCTACACATCTTTATTTTTAGGGTCATAGGTAAAGGCAAAGTAAAGAGCATCAAAATCTACAATATATCTAGTTATAAGAGCTAATAATTCTAGTCGGTTACGAAATCAACTGTTGGAAATATGTTATTTAATGTATAATAGTATATATTTAAGTATTGGGTGAGCTTGAATATTTCCTTGTATTTCAATAACACAACGCAAAAGTGTGGTAGATTTTAGACAGCAATATCATTCTAGCTAGAGCTATAATGCCATTCGTGATCTGCATCAAACAATCCAAAATGCAATAGTTTTAAATATTATGCACCTCTATAACGTGCTCTTATCTCAGAAATAATTTACAATCAAAAGTTAAAGAAGAAAAAACACTGGGTTTTAAAGAGTTTCTTTTTTTAAGTGGGCCCACCTTGTCAAACCCTGCTCACAGACTTGACAAGTAGTTACACTCCACATACCTCTTCATATTCTCTAAATAACAACTTTAAATAATATCAAGTTATATGAGAACAGAGATTCATTCATCAGAATTCTGCTTAGCACTAGGTAGCAACGCGGGTTCCAGTCTTGCTGCCGGACAACCAGACAAAGGGTTCTCAGATTTACCACCAGAATTGCTGACTGGGCTTTAGGCTAGGGCCTTGACCACTACATTTCCTATCTCTGTCCAGCAAGAGTAACATGCTTCCTATAATTACTCCTCCCTAATAGTTTTAATTCAGCCATTAGTCTCTTCTTTTAATACCTTAAAGTTACATCAAGGTTTTGATAATTTTAATCGCTACGTACCATACCGACATTCGCCTGGTGAAACTGGAAAATTTCAGAAAGTAGCAGCAGCACTCGAAACTGTGTGCCTTCCCAGTGCTGACCACAGGGGGGTGGGTAAAAAGGCTTATTAACTATTTTCAATGAGAAAAAGAACCCCCTCTAAAAGAAAGGAAAACGAGGAACACGAAATCGACCCGGATTGAAAAACTGGACAGGAGCTTCTAATTTACATGCCGAATGACATGGGAAAAAATATACATATCATGCACTAAGGATAAGAAAAGTTAAACGCACTTCTCAATGAATCAATATAGTACTGAAGTCAAATAAAGATGGATTCCACTAATGCAAAATCTGAAACTGCTACAGTAGGCACTCTTTAATCCGGCATTCTTTGGTGCGGTACATTCTCTTTACGCCCTCTTTAATCAGGCATATTTTGGTCCGGCACCGATCTAGTTCGGATTTTTTCAGGTGGATTCGGGCGTTTGTTGATCTTTTTTAGACACTTTATTTAAACAGTAACGCTCATGAGTATTTACTCTTGCCATAGAGCAGCTTATTACATGCACAACTTGTTTCATTGTACTGTATTGTATTATTTTTTCTTTGGGATTCCCGTCAAAACTAAATTGACGTTCGATAATCCGGCACGGCCGTGGTCCCGAACATGCCGGATTAAAGAACGCCCACTGTGGTTGGTAACTCGAAAGGAATACAACACAGTTGGAACGCTCTGGATATACTCCTAGTGTAGTGGTTAGAGGGACACACTAGCGTTGAATATCGTCGAGAAAAGAAGGTGAGAGTATACACAAAAATGGAATAACAAAACATGGTACTACGACAAGTACATGTTGACGTACACATATGCCCTATGTATAGGCTCTATTTATGCAGTTTGGAATTTCAACTTGAATTCAATTTTAAAGGCTTTTAGGCTACTTTGGCTCAGGCCGTTATGCAGTTTGGAGTCGTACGTTATACATTTAGAACAATTTCAATTCAATTTCATTATTTGTGAATGAGATTCCAGCAACAAACAGTAAATATGACAAAGCCAAATTTCATGATGTTCAAGATCATTTTATTTATAGCCTTTAGGCATCTAAGACTCAGGCCGGGAAAGATTTCTGAAAAGTGTCAACCAGAGCCTATGTTAAAGGTGCATTCAGAAATTTGCCTAGTGTGACTGAGGAAGATCTAGTCAGGTATGTCGACCACTGTGATCGAATTCACAACCTTCCGAATGCTACACCAATGCTCTACCATTGAGATAGAGCGGCTTAGTGTGTTCAAGGTCATAGTACTAAATCCGTGATTTCCTAGTTTGGCGGATGAAATGCGTGGGAAAACACGCGTCTTTAGCCATATTAGAAGTACAACCTATGTGAGTTTCTAGCTTCGCCGGTGTGAGAACTAACGACTCGAAAAATTTAGTAAATTTTGTACTTTTGGGTCATTTTATTAGCTAATGACTTCGGTCTATCATAATTTCAGTAGCTGTTAAGTTCCTAATGTCCACAAACTTCCATGCCCTCAGACAGGATTCGAAACCAGAACCTTGGAGACGTTGGCCTGACGCCCCAGAACATATGGCTCCCGCGATCGGCTAATAATGACTTCTTGAATATTATATTCCAAGAAGCAAATGGAAATTAACAAACACTGAGTTGGATTAAATGCAGTTCAATCTCAACTTCTGTCTCCAGTCACAGGTGGAATTGCCGTGGATCAGTGGTAGGGCGCTCACCTCTGATGAGTAGTGTCTTCAGTTCGATTTCCGCGCGTGTCATGTGGGCTCTGTGGTGGACAAACACAGTGTGCGTGGGTTTTCTCCGGGTACTCTAATTTCCTCCCATTTGCTTCATTCTACCATTCTCCCACCATCAACCATCCGACATGAGTCAAAGTTGCTTAAAGACCTTCCAAATTCAATTCAAAAACAGAAAGCATGAAAATCGGGTTAGAATACCTCCCTTTCACGGAATTCTTTGAGTACACATGCTAAACCATTACATACACCATCTACTTTGGATTTTCTATATGATGATTAATACACTACCTGCTTCCAGTAGAAGAAATAATGTCCTTGTTATCAAAAAATGATGTACGATCAATTGTATAAGTAGCGATGTAATTTTTTTAAAACTTTCTTTTGGAACTTGTAATAAAAGCCACTGGCCAAAAGTAAACACACAGAAAAGTTTACATTCACCTGATAATACGCAAAGTCATGATATTTGCGTGACTCTTTTATTTCCCTAAGTGCCAGTCCTAATCCCAATGGATTAAGTACAGTTCCTATCAACCCCCTAAAAAAATTTACAAGAGAAATGTAATGTTTGTAACGTATGTGGAAGTGTTAAAACGCTAAATATAACAAAGTTTTTAATCATGTGTGAAAGGAGAGCGAAAACTTTGTATGACTATTTCGCTACTTCTGCGTTAAGGACAAGCACATTAGTGGATGTTAAACGAGATGTGCAGAGCGTAATTAAAAATATGTAACCTGACTTAACTAACCAGCTTTCGCCTACTCGACATTAAGTCCATCATTATTTTAGCACAATATGTAATTAAAGCATTACTTCCGAAGTTGGTCGTCCGTCCGGTTTTCGACTAAAAACCTGATGAAAGCTACGAAAATTTACTTCAATCATCAATCTTTACTTCCCGTTCACTGGTTTTCTGTTTCGTTCGGTTACCGCGCAGAGTGGGGATGTTCACATTTATTAATAATAATTGCATTTTTCGTACATCATCTTAAATTAGTGACCATGGGAACGTGGAGGTTAGGTAAGGTTTGGTGCATTCATGTATATTATCAAAATATATTTTCATATGTTCATATTTATTATTAATAATTGCTTTCTTGGATTTTCGTAGATCTCTTAAATTACTTACCATGGGAACGTGGAGGTTAGGTAAAGTTAGGTGCGGTCATGTATCTTTTACACTCTTTGTTCTCCTATACGTCACAGTTCTTTTCGTCGGAACAAAGCTTACCACACTTTTTGCAATTTGTTGCTAGATTTATTAAACCATGACTTTCACACAGTTTCAAAGATTTTCCTCAGTATCACCGTATTGTTTCAAAAGCTGTAATACTGTTAACTCGCATCCAGGGCAACGCTCCTGTATACCTGTAGCAATGTTCACAATATAAATGCTCGTAACTTTCCCACAATCCAATCATGCGGTAACCTTCCACCAAGTAGTTCCCTCCGCTTCCCAAATAGTTCCATGTTTATCACCGATTATACAATAAAATAAACTCAACTTTCTTTCTTTATATATATTATTAACCACACAAACGAGCAAATTATCCATTTCTTCCCTGTAAATTTTACTAGAAACCATCTTTGGAAGTTAACCCGTAATTAATAACACGAAGTAACGCAAATAGTGTTCGCCAATATTTGCGTATGTTGATTAACTTGCAATGCGTATTTAAGGAAAAAATAATAACCTGTGGATTTTCGCAGCACTTTCTGGATTGCTGGTTGTCGCTAGATGTTTATAGAAATGCGCGCGTAAATTATTTGCAACGGAATGACCGGTATAAAGCGTACAAGTGACAAAATATGAAAATATTTGGCTGCCACAAACTACATCATAGCAACCCCATTCGGAGCATTACCCTATAACAGAAGTTGTTGTAATCCAGACTCAATACCGTCACTACTACCACTAATCAAACAGACCAAAGTGCTGAGAAAACAAGAAAAGCTCACTTGCTGGGATTTCATAGTACGTATTTCCGAAGTAATCTTTTCCCTTTAGATTTCCTGTTATTTGTCTGGGTTTGAAAGACTGGATAAAGTTCTTCCATAGTATCCGGAGGATATCTCTTTCTTTAGGCATTTGAAACTCAAGGCGACGTTGAAAATTCAATTATACCGTTCAGGTCCACTGCACGATCTTTACAACTATAAATATTTTTTTAAGATTTAAACGAAACTATTGAATAAAGAATATTTTCTAATTAAATGTCCGAAAAAATATTTTGTATCTTCACAAGTGCGGGCATCGCCATGAATGAAAACGAACAAATGAATGTAGAATAGCAATTAGCAACATAATTGGCAATTTGCAAAAAGGGATTTGTCTCATTCATTGACCAGAAGAGCTTTAAGAACAATCTAATATACCGGTGTGTGTGACAGAAACGAGAAAAAAGGGCGAATCAATTCTATAGGACAATATGTCGTTATCTCTTTTGACAATACCGGTAATCGAAAGTGAAACATATTTCAAAATGAAGAGAAAACGTTGAGAGAAGATTATGGTCTATTGATTCGCTGGTTCCTTCCTTGCAACATCTATCACTTCTATTCCAGTACAGTGAAAATTGGTCTACTCGCAATTTTCATCATTTTATTTGGGTCGTTTGGCATTGTTTTTGCACGCTTAAAATCGCTGTGAAATTCGTTGTAATTTATGTAAGATCTGCTACTTCTTGGTAGCAGTTAAATAAGTAACTGCTATTCTTAAATATCTGTGAAAAGTAGCAGTTTACGAAAAAACTTTCTACATGGGAGAAAATTGCTCACAACTTAAAAATCAGCGTAAAAGCACCTTATATATCTTTACCTTGTTATCTGTGCAGTAGAAAGATGATTGTTAGGCCTTGGTAGAGAAGTTCATATCATAACTGTCGGAAAACTGTTTATGTAATTAGCGGGGATTTAGAAATTCAGTTACGGTAGAGGAGAAGGTCCAAATACGGGCTAGTAGACGTTTCAGACTTGTATATGCTTGTGTAGTACTGCTGACTGGTGACAAAAGTGTGAAACAGTTCCCCAAGGACGAAGGTGGGGACGGAATTCAATAGCGACAAAGAGTTGGATGTGGTTGATTTATTTGTATGTTGTGCCTGTTTTCAACAGTGGAAAAGTTTTATCATGTATTTCTATTTTTAAACGCAGTAAAACCAAGTATGAAATGTTCTATAAGGTAAGTTGTATTTCTCAGAGACAGCACTCATAGTCAGTATAAAACAATGAATAAACTGTTGCATCACGAAGCAACCCCTATGAATTGTTTAAATACGGGATACCTTGCCTACACACATCTTCAGCTTAAGAGTTTCCTTCTCCAAGATAATGCTTGGCAAAGTAAATTCGAAGTAACCACTCAGTGGCGTAACTACATTTTATGGCCTCCCCCGCAAGCGAACACCCAAGGCCCCCCCTCCGCCAACAAAATTTTCGCTTCTTGAATGGTAACAGTGGCGGCTCGTCCTTCACATGTTAGGTGGTGTACAACATTTATTACTATAATAACAAAAATACCACATGCTGTAGGTACAATTGGAGATTAATGTCCTAAAGATTTAACTAATTATGCACGAAGCTCGCACATATTTCTCAAACTAATTAGTAGGAAATTTAATGTACAACATCCATAAAATGTCGAAAAGAAGTTCATAGAGCCAATACGCTTGTTATGTAAATCCAATTAAATATAATTGTAGGATATACCAAATATTAAAACAATACTTATCTATTTGCAGAGGAAGACCTTGCTTCTAATATACTTTCCGATGACTTCATTGTTGAATTCTTTCAATCCCGTAAGAAAACTCGCGGGTGAGGAAGTACTGTTGATTGATCGCTACACAAAAAGCTTTTTCCTTCTAGGCTTACAAAACGCACATACGCTAAAATGTTTCTACGCACATCGCACACGAATTTAATGTTCTGTTGTACACAGTCTGCCTTTAATGTCAATTAAATCATTTACGAATTATGAGTTAGAGCTCTGGTTCAATACAATTAATGTGTTCTTCTTTAATTGTAGACACACATAAATCCGAGTTTCGTCCACTTGTCAACACGTGTCAAAATGAACTCTCGAGCGCGATTGATTCTGAGTCATCACAAACTCTGTCTGCCATCCAAAAATAAAGGGGGAAGGAATGTTAATAATAAAAGAGGGGTACTGTGCCTTTTTCGGTAAAACTCAAAGATTTTACAGTAACACACACACATTTTACAACTTCAAACGATTGAGAAACAATCTTTGCTGTCAATGGAAGAAATCGTCCCTACGTCACACCAAATTCCAAATTTTCATTTCCTCCCACCCCCATCACCAAACACACACCATCAGCTTGAAAATACTGGCAAATCTCTGGATATCGGCCACCGGGAAGAGACAATAATTCTAAAACCCAACCATTCTTAATATTCTGAAGTGAATTGGTGTTTGGGAATGAGGATGAGTTCGAAACAAGTCTCCAATTTGTCACACCAAACCAAGGGTTACTGGAAACCACACACACACACACAGACGAAAGAAAGAAAAATGATAGAAAAAAGAGAGAGGCGGGGGAAGATAGAAAGAAAGAAATCAGACCAAAAAGCTAGCATTCATTTCAATGATGTATGTAACATGTGTCCATAACATTGCATGAAATTTAAAAAGCTCTAAGGATTAATAATTGGTATGTACGGTATAAGGATCTTAGTTGAAATATTTATTCAAGTGCGCTCTAGGATCCGGTTTATCAAAGTTATTTTTTTACGCCACGACTTCCAGAATTTGAAAAACATTGGTCTCAGTTACGAAAAGAACACAAAAGTTACGTAAAGTCCCTTCCTTGCAATTCAGTTTATTTGTATTTGCTGTAGCTGTGGGAAGCATTTGCAACGTGAAACTTACGAAAAAAAAGTGTTGACAAGGCAAGTTAACATTAGTGTTTACTTTTCATTTTTGTACCTCGTTCCACCGGGTAAGAAAGAGCGCGCAAATGTACCAAAAAATACCTCCCACCAAACACCTTCTTCATCTTCGACACTCTGAAAAAAACTTTGGTAAACTTTATTTTTATATGGGCCAGTCTAGTAACTTTGGACTTCGGCCCGTCACGATTCGCCCATTTACAGCCAGTTAAAATCCACACCCACGCCCCTGCCGGGACGCGAACCCGGGACCTTCGAGCCGATGGCCTACCGCCGCAGACCGCTCGACCCTCCGAAGCCGGGAGTGATTGTTCCCTCTCCTCTCTATCCCTCTCGCTCTCTTTCCACTCTCCTTCATTTGCTTGCCGAAACAAGTGGTAAGAACTATAACACTTCCTTTTTTGCCTTTTCTTTGGCGAGCATTCATTCTGGATGATTGTTTTGCGAAGGGGTGGGTTCTGCTCCTGGGTCCTAAGGTTGGTGGCTGGACCTCTTCAGTTCTGAAAAACAAGAAAAGAAGGACGGGTACGGAAAGAGAAGGAGAAAGATGGCGTTGATGCTTGTAAATTTTCGGATGGCAATTTTCAGAGAGATTAAAAAAAAAGTTCCGATTTGGCTTATGCCAAAATTGCTCGCGGTGCTTGACCTACAAGAATACCCTCTCTACAAAGGGTAATAAACCAATCCTCCAAGGTCAGACCATCTCTTGGTAAAGGAACAGACTCTCGAAGATTCAAGTTGCAATCCTTAGATAGATTTAATCACCGAGGTCTGAAAATTATGAGCCAAAATTTGCTTCTTTCTATTGAGGCATGTTTATTTTTATTATTTCCCCGCCTAAGGCAAAAATGAAGAGCAGGTTGATTCGAACCAATGGGAGGCTAGGGTGAAGGGCCCCCTTGAAAGCGCTGCGGAGTTTCGCGCCGTAGTAGTTACGCCCCTGTAACCACTATGAAACAGTGTCACACTTGAGACCATTACCACTGACTTGGTGAAGTAGTTCACAAGCTCCAGCTTGAGTACCTAATTATGAAAACAGGCCTTGGGCACAGTACTTGGAATTTCAAACCTAGTAAGTCATTTTCATATTTCAGCAGTTTCTGTCAAAAAGAAAAAGGTGAGCAATCTACTTAGAAAACGAGGAGGTGCTACTGTTATAACGGATAACCCATACTAAGAAACATTTATGGCTTCCTTGGAAAAGCAGAAACCTAGTAAATGCAAGAAGACATTATCTTTTAGTTAAGTTGAGCAAAGAGCTGAGCAATTAAAAAAATGGAATATACCTGAACGAAAAAATCAAGGAACTTTAGAATTCACAAAACAAGAAGAATCCAGGATGATGTTTTCTGATCTAGATCCTTATGATGATGAAGATGTCAAGAAGACAAATTACGATTATCAGAAATCCATTTTAAAAATTTTATTGAATTAGTTTTTGCATCTGTGATTTATGCATTTGTTTTATTTTGTGTTCTTATAAACAAACTGAATAGGTAACAGAAAGATATTTAAAATATTACTTTTCTTGAGTGAGTTGTTTTCATTTATCTGATTGGAGAATGCGTTATATTTTATAACAGATGTACTATTGGTTAAATCCAACTCCTGTATTTTTCCTATATATGACAAAACGACGGCTCTGATTGGTGTTCCGTTATTTACTTAGCAAGGGTGCTGATTGGCTCTCTTCTAGTTAAACACATATTCTAATAGCGGTTCGAGTGTATGAATGGTTTTCTTCTTTCTATCACCATGAATAAATATTGTTTTGTGCAAAATTGTCTTCTTTGTCCTTTTTCTTATTTGGAGAATAACGGCAACAGGAGGTTGCTCAATCTGTCTAACTACATCCTAACTACACCCTTCATCTCCTATTCCCTTTCCTACCGGAAGGTCGGCCATCTTAACAACTGATCATATAACGTCTTTTCCTTTCCTTGTGGCTTTTTTTGCCTCCTTTGGCCAAGGATACATGCAGTCCATCCTTCGTACCCTTGGAGGAATTAGATTAGAAGGAGACGCCCAGGTTGCCAAATTTTGAAGCTGAAAATGGACGCCCGCCAATCGTCCAGTGCGGCCATCCGCCATCTTGCGTATGGAAGAAAACCACGAAATCCCTATCGTTTTATGTACACCATGCAGTTAATATTTATATGAAATCTATATCATATGTTATTATTCTTACATTTGTTTTTTAGGCAACGTTTAAGTTAACTCCAAGTGCGGTTGAATGAAAAAAATCTAGCAGAATAAACACTGCACAATAAAAAATATTTACATCTGTATCCGTTAACTGCATAAGACCCCTGGCCACATAGGTGGATGTGCTCACTAAGGAATTCTACTGCGAACGCGGCCGACACAGCTCTATGAGTTCAAAACCCGTTCAGGTCGGGGATGTTCCTCTTTTTTCTTCACTTTTGATCCAGAGGAAGGTAATGACAAATCACCATTGGTTCACCTTGTCCAGATGCCTTCCCAGTCCTTTTAAATTTTCCTTCATTTATTACTTGCATTATCCTCACTATACGTAGGTTTAACTTGTATATATATCATTAAAAATTCTAAACCAGAAAAAAAATGTTCAAAGGTGTAATACAGGAGTTTAAAATTGGGACCTGTTCAAGATTTTCCCTATGAGCAGTTTACTAAATTTTGCAGTATTATTGATTGGTCACTTGCACACTTGAAATTAGCTTTTGTCATGCTAGAAGATATTTCAAGTATCAAAAGCATACAGATTATATTAGACATAATGTCGAACTAGTGAAAACAGGTTAGTCACTTTATATTTATTATTAGACGTTTAACAAACTCCATGT
>JAGDQP010047722.1:0-14949 GCA_022664845.1 Lepisma saccharinum
AAAGTCGCCATCTTGGATCCAAAATGACCGCCCAAAATCCCATTTTGCACACCGTTTGAGCTGGATAAATGAAATTTTACTTGAAGTTGTACTATCACAAGTAGGTCACGACAAAATAAGAAAACTTTCAAAAAGTCATCAACTTGGATCCAAAATGGCCGCCCCAAAAACCCAATTTCCAAATCATTGAAGGTAGAGAAACGAAATTTTCAATGAAGGTGTATGACCAAGAGTAGGTTACAATAAATGGGGCAAATCTTCCCTTTGGGGGCGCAGCCAACCGTGGGAGGGTGAAGATGTACTCCGTGGTGGTGTAGTGCTGCAGGGAGATTTTGGTTAAGATAAAGGAGGCGCATCCTCTCAAAAGCACTGAAGTTGGGAGGGCGAGCCCCGGCTCCCAGCGAAACTTCGAAATCTACCTCAGCCTGTAGGCCTACCGAAAGGGATTTTTTTGATGTGAGGAATCACCTCCCTAAGTTATCGGTTTAGTTCATAAAAACGCAATATATCCTATTAAAAAAAAAACTTTAAAAGAGTCCTCTTCAAATAGCCTGAAGATATCCTCTTCAAATAAGGTTATTTATGGTGCGGCAGAATCATTGATATGGTTTATAATTGATTTTAAACAAGTATAACGTTACGTGACTCGCTGGTTTTCTCACTTCTTTGGTTATAGTAGTTCAAACTTTCAGTTACTGTGGATGCAGATGCTTCATTAATATCTCCCAGAATGCCTTTGCAAAAATAATGAGCTATGACGTAACTTGGATTCAGGTGTATCTTTAACATGGGAAGGAATGGATAGTTTCCGATGCGCTAAACTACTTTAATTTGACTATAGTTGGACCATATTCGAAAGAAAATTCGGCAGACCACGAAGTGTGCGCAGCTCATAAAACGTGAAGAGAGAGAGATATATACTTCAGCAGAGTCACAACATTCTGCCAATTGACAACATATCTGCTACTAAACACTGACAGTGAGGATCGGACAGGATTTTTTAAAAGGCAAATCATAGAGATTAACCGTGTGCTATCTAACAGCATACGCGTTAGAAACTAGTTCCAAGTTATATCAGTAATTCTGCCCCACACCGTATGGATAAAGATAAAGTAATAGTTTTGGTTGAGCTTCCATAAGTTGCTTTCTTTGAAACATCTTTCAATATTCCATTTCATTTCGTTCCTCTTAGATATCGCTTATAATGAGCGACTATTCACGAGCAGGATAAAGAGAGAGAATACCCTCACTAACTTTCTCTTGATGTTCTCAAAGGTACGTGACTGGGCTTCATAAGAGAGGGTGAGACACTTCTTTCGCACACAAGTCAATTTGGATCGTATAAAGCAAAGCCCCGAGCTGGCGATCACGCAGACTAGGTCGAGCAGAACAACCATAGCAGAACTTTATGCTTATAGGATTAGAGCAAGACTGTTAGCAAGTAATTTGTGTTGGTGTTTGAACACCATTACAGTGAAGATGATAAAGAGTAATTTGGTTCGGCGATTGAACATGCTAACAACAAACCCTTGATTACGTATTTGATAGAGAATCTGCTCAAAAGCCATGACAAGTTAAAGATAATAAACAGATACGACGTACTGAGTTAAAGCAACCAGGAAGTTTAAGATTATTCAATTACTCCTTCTATTCAACGTTAGTGAAAGATGGTAACTTCTTACTAGAATATTTTTATGTCTAGAAGTACTACCCAATTATCTTACGAAAATTTCTTGTGGCCTAATCGAATGAAATTAATTCTGAACTTTGGTAATATATGACTGATATCACACGACCAACGGACTATAATTCAATTTTCCACAGACAAAGAATATTTACAAAATTTAATTCAAGAATGGATTGTGAACAAGCGTCAAATCATTGACGTTGTGCTATTTGATACGTTCAGGTTTAAAACAACACTACAATGGTCAGTTGAAACGTTAGAGATATTTTTTTACCTTTGCTAGGTGTATTTGTTTACGAGCTACCGTTAAAGAAATATTTTGACGTTATTACGCAACGGAAAAGAAAAACAAAATATTACTTTTAAATTGACAGACACAAACGTTTATTGATTTTCCATTGTCGAGAAATATCTAGCATTGTCGTGCACCTATCTTTTAGGGAAAAAAATATACTTTCACTTTCGTTAATAATAATAATAAGCTATTATTATTATCAGCTTATCACCTCACAGATCTTCAGTTTAAACAATAGAAAATAGTTGAAAGATCTACGCAAGCTTTCTTAGATCACCCCAAATCTTTGCTGTCTGTAATAACTAACATCCAAATTAAGAATCAGAACCTTCTAAAGGCGGCTAGGCTTTGGTTAAAAAAAACTTAAGTACTTTCCATTTTCTAAAAAACAAAAAGAAAAGTTAGACTTAGAAGACCTGACTGAAAAGTATCCAACCTTATTTCTTGTACTGAACAAAGTAGTGAACGTTGGATGGTTACATTGCACACGTGGTGCAGGTATCCTTAATGCACATGCCTGTTCGGTGCCGTGATTCTCATTTGCTTATTCACTCGTTAAGCAGGCAATGTGTAGTGCCGTGTGGTTCTTCTTTGTCGCGGTTCCATTCTGGACAAAAATGGCACAACGTGTGGAACAACAATACTCCATCAAAATTTGCCAGAAATTTGTAGATCGCCAAGTAGAAACAATACTTAAGATTCAACAAGCTTTTGGTGACTATGCCATGGGAAGTACACAAATGAAACAGTGGTACGCTCGATTCAAAGATGTCCTCACATCAGCGGAGAGTGATATTGTCCATCATTAATACCAGAAGGACAAACAGTTACGAAAAAGTATTAAATGGACGTTCTACGTCGCTTGCGTGATGCAGTTCGTCCCAGGAGACCAGACTAGTGGATTTCACAAAACTGGCACTCGTATCAGGATAACACCCCACTCTACTCCTTGCACTTGATTCAATATTTCCTGGCAAAGAACGGTATTTATGTCTTTCGCCAAGGTCGATACTTTCCGGGCATGGCTCTTTGTGACATCTGACTTCTCCCTAAAGTCAAATTGACACTCAAAGATTCCCGCTTCGATATCTAACGGCACCGTCCACAAGAGTCTCTCTCAGCATGCTTCCAGCAATAACAGGATCTTTGGGTTATGTGTGTGGAAGCTGAAGAGTCCTATTTCTGTTATGAAATCAAATATTTAATTCTTTAGAAACAAAATATATTCACACATAAATTCAGTTAGAAAACAGAGCGCTTAGCATAACGAGCAACACACTTGTGCTAAGCTGCTTGTAAGGTAAAACGTTTTCCAAGTGACACGACATGCCGTTTAGCCAATGATGACTGAAGCTCTTGGAATAGCCTACCAGTTTATATATATCTTGGTTTAAAGCGAAGTTTGTCAGTGACTGATGTGATCTCGATCCTATGCATCTTTGAACTGAACCATCGAGTTGGTTGTACCTAACAATACTTGATTGATCGATTAGTGTCGGAAGATAAACGATAGAGCAAACATTTCACCTCGATCGCCTACTTCCACTGTAAACCAATGTGGACCAATGGTTCAGTTATCAGTTTTTTATGCTTTTTTTTTTATCGCTGTGCGGCCTTTTTTTCTTTATGATCTAATACTTGAGCTATGCAAGTACCATACTATGCATATAATAGAACGTGTTGTAAATAATACTTATGCTTTTTGCAACAATTAAGTTCCTTGGCTTTATATTTTCATTAAATGTTTAATGGCATCGATTAATTAAATATCATTTTTAGATGGATATCACTAGTCTGAACTCTCATTCTGTAAATATTGAACTTGACTGAAGCTTGTAGCATATCTGTGAATTTGTGTAGACGTCAAAGGGGGAAACAGCTGAAATTCTTTGATTCAGTCGTGGATCGAAGGCAATCCAACATTTACAAGCGAAGGCAAAATTATATTTTTTTTAGCTTGTCAAAAGTAGATAAATAAAGACTATCAAAGAACTGATAGTTGTAGAAAATGCTTTTCAGTGCAGCAAAGGTATGAGACGCAATTCAAGTAAACTGCTTACATTTTTTTACGTTTAACTCTCCGTAAGCCTAACAGTATTTCAGTAAAACCGGAATTTTATTTTTTTTAATGTGAAAAAAAAACATTTTTAGAAATTATTTTTTGATTTATAAAAAAAATATATAATCCTTGCCTTAGTAATAAGCAATGATGATAATGAATTGAAAACTGGTAATGGAAAAACGATGTAAATGCCAAAAACGAAATTTTACGGGAAAGAGGAAAATGGAAGGTATCTCCAACATTTTACGTCACGATTTTGTACCATTCGTATTTGCAATGGTCTAGCAAGTTCTAGAGATTTGCAGGATGTTAGGTTTGGCAATTCGAACAGTGTAACAAGAAACAAATGTGATTTTTTGGATCTGTGGTACTTACATCGTTTTTCATTTTCAGCCTACAATTTGTACGTTTACTTATTTCCGCATAGTAACCGAGTTAACAATACATATTAGGGTGACATATTGTTTTTGTGTAGATAGTCAAGCTGCCAATGTCTGCACTAGTCACCACTGGAAATACGATCCTTTCTAATTGCAAGAGGTGGTTTCCGGCGAAAGGCTTAGGCCATGATTTAAATTAGTAGAGTCTCTAAAAAGCTCTTTGAACACTTAGTTTTTACTCTATAATTGCATTCATGTTTCGTTTATACAGCTAGTGTTCACCTTCCACGTGTTGTTAGATATATGATCTTTTAAGTTCGGATGATCTAAAGCAACGATCTCCAACGAAAGATAGCAGCACTATCTCCATATATGTCTAATGTATTTTTACTGTTACAGGAAATTTCATTGCTGTTCTTACAAATTCAAGCCTAGAGAGTTCAAACTTTCAGGGAAGAAAGTTCATAACCAATTCAAGTGCATGATCGATGCCGATTTTTATTATTTTCGTTTTCCTTCATTGTCGAAATTGCTTCATTGTTGTTGTGAATATCGAAACCTATAACAATGAAGCTCTTTCAACAATGAACAACAAAGAAAATAAAAAAATCGGCATCGATCATGCTCTTGAATTGGTTATGAACTTTCTTCCCTGAAGTTTGAACTCTCTAGGCTTGAATTTGTAGGAGCAGCAAGGAAATTTTGTGTAACAGTGAAAATACATTAGACATAAAGGGAAATAGTGCTGCCATCTTTTGTTGGAGATCGTTGCTTTTCCTATTTATAAAAGATGTGCATGGCTTTTCAGGTTCTCTTTTCATCTGCATTCATTTTGATATTTCCTAACGTGAAATCGAGGCCAGGATATTTTTGTTCTTAATGTATATATACCATGGGCGTATTTACAATAGAGATAAAAATAGTCTATCTAGATTAAGAAGAAAAAAATCTTGATGAATCTTTCCTCTTGTCTATACTCGCATCAATTTTGTCTCAGATTTGAATCTCTCCCGTTGTCTTTTCATCTCCTGATCAATCAACTACATATCTTGTTTATTTGAAACGATCGGGTGGAAGGGGTGGGTCTCTGTCTCTGTGCTATTTTTTCACTGCATCATTTTTTAATATTCAAAAGAAAAAAAAATGGAAACCGTGTGCTATTTGATTTTGACATAAATATGGACGCATTTCAAAGTGTTATCGTTTTTCTTGATCAGCAGGACGTCTTCAAGTAATTTACGTCGAAGGAAACTGTAAGAGGAAGCCTCTTCAAGGCTTAAAAGAAACAAAGCTACAAGGAAAACTTGATAAAACTCTTCAATTCAATGCTTTATTATTATTTTTTAAATATATATAATATAGAAGCAAAGCAGTCTTAGTGAAAAAATCGAAACCTACGTTCGAAAAGGAAAATTTTAAGATAATTGAAAAAGGTAAATTGAAAAGTCTTAAATAGGAAAATAAAAGATGCGAAATAAAGGCTGTATTGTATCAAAGAAAGAAAAGTGGAGACTGAGTGTTTTTTTTTATGTCGAATATTTGCAATTTCCTCTACTTACGTATTCTTAACGAGAACATAAAACAAATGCAAAAATAAAATCAATTAGTGATTATATAAATAAGTGATGTTACTGGTTACAAAGTAGAGAAAAAAAAGATCGCGATGCAAATAATTTAATCTGAAGTATCTTACCATTGGCTGATGAAGTGCCCTTACGTCAGAATTATGCTTCAAGTACGAATCAAATTGCGGAAACTTAAGAAATTGAAGGAAATTTCCACCAGAGAGAATGGGAAAAAAGGAGCAAGTCATTGAAATAATTCTATAGAAATAAGAAAAGTGTGAAGAATCATTAAACATTAAAAATGTTTTTCAATAATTCATTTCGTGTGCAACAGTGCAGTAATTAATTAATTTTTAAAGTTACGAAATTAAAGATGTTTTTTTATTGTTGTAAATATTTATATTAGTATACTTATAATACAAATAATAGCAACAACAATGTAATAATTCGTCTTATTGTTGTATGTGCATATCTGTTTCATATAATTAATTAAGAAATGAAAAAAATGTCTGAAGAGTTCCAATTATATTTTAATTTAAGTGTAACAACTATTTATTAAATGTAAACAGAGCTGTCCTATTTAAAAAAAAATAAAACTCCCAAACAAATTAACTAATTTGTGAAGTGAGAAAAAAATGATCTTTTCTATAATTTCAAAGGTAAAGAAAGGAAATTATCGTTGTGAATGTGCTTTGAAAATAGATAGAAAACAGATGTTTAAAATAAAAAAATGTAATCATCGTATTTCATTGTGCAATTTACACAATTTTTGTTTCTTACTTTTGTGCTGAAGACCAAAATTTATTCAGTCTTTGAAACATTTGTTAATAGATTCATAAAATTATTTCTTAGGGGAGCTCTACGTAATGCAAAAGCCTATATGCAACGTTTTATCTCGCAATATACCGGCTTGTATTTGAGTTGCAATTTCACTCGTATCCGAGAGGTATGAAACAATGACACTCTCAGTGATTATAGTGGACATTTCATAGAACATGTTGACACACCAAAGTAAAAATCGACATGGTGACGCATACGTTGTTGCTATTATGCAAGCCATATATGTGGTATTGGATTCATTATAATTTCTCTATATAGTATGTGTTATTGGACTATTGTTAATTTTTTATGAAAATAGTAGATAATATGTGCCATGTATGCGGGGTAATGGCCACACCAGAGCACATAGTACCAAGATGTAAGGAAACAGAAAAGTTAGTTCGCGAAGAAAGAGAGCTCTTGGGGAAGACACCCGTCACAGAGGTTCTGCTGTAACGGCACAGGACAACAGGTAATGATCCCAAAAGTGGATCACACAGACAAATAGGGTCGCCAGGAGCCTAGAGTACCCACGCAACGCATCTAACCTAACCTCTAGCTCCAAACATTTTCTACACCCCAGACGAGCGGCGCAGAAATGCCTTCCAGATTTAAGAATATCTGGGAAAGAGGATTCCAGATCCTTGTGATCACTGTAAAAAAAATAATTTAGATCGAGGGAGGAAATACCGGTAAGGCGACACCTCCAATCTTTTAATTAGATCGTCAGTTCATACTCTGAAGTACCAGCTGGTTCAGATTAGCGACAGATTAAGAAAGAAAGACGCAAATCTTTACTTGGGAAATAATCTCAAACGATGATACGCATAACGACTCATATGTGACTCATACTATGTCTTTACTCACTTCGAAGTCTACAGGATGGCAAAAGACCATGTCTTACCTTTACCTTAGTAGGGCCCACACCTGTAGTCTGGAATCGCAATTCCTGAAATAAAGACGAACGAACACAACGAATGACGGTCGCAACTCAGTCCAAACGTAGTGTCAATACGCAAAACGCAAATAATATTTATTAACACAAATCACATGCTGGAGTCACTTCATATTTCAACGCAGAAATAACCAGAAATTCAATATATAGTTCCTTTCCCAAGTCATCACTTCTCAGCTGGCGAAAGAATCCTACCACTGGTCTACGGATTTATGAACCGATCTAATCTAATTAAAAATCACATTACTTAAAACGATAGGTTTACCGAAACACAGAAATAATGAGTATCAATTGCTGTCAACTTCACGTAACGATTCATAGCTAATTTCCAATAGATATTAAGTTAAACATTAAATAATTCACTGCACATTATAAACATTATTAAACACTGTACGAGGATTATGAACTAATGCCTTATATCGTACCTGGTTAACTGAGAGGATTCTACACTACGTTCACTGAACATAAACTCAAGATTGTTTTCGAAGAAATATAAAAATTTCATAATTTCAATTTATTGCTTAGAATGTACATATTTCACGCTTTCGGCTATGATAATTTTATCAGAATCTGAACAGAATTACTGTTGCATTGTAAAACAAACAAATTTGAATCGCTGGTATACATGAATTAAGCCGAACTGAAAGTTATGTAGTCACACGTAAATGTCCATAATTTCTGTAATAATTAACAAATTTAGTTGATGTTTTCACAAATTATTTCCGAAATATTGATGTACAATTTGGAAAAGTTTGAGTACAGTATCACTTACACGAAAGAAGTTCTAGTCCAAAATGCATGATAATTAAAGAATCACTTTAAGCTTAATAATTTTGTGACGTCATTACAGACGATCACTACGTTATACAAAAGACGTTCTGAATAAATTTTGAAAATACAAAATATTGTTATAAAATATGATTTTTCATTGGAGAATAGTGGCTGGAGTTGAAACCAAAAATTATCGAACCATGTTGAATAAATTAAAATTTACTATTAGCGTCAAAACAGTACGCAAAAATAATCGAGCAGACATGTTGCTAATTTGATCAAGTATGGAAAATATGCGGTAGCTGTCAAACATGGCTAACCGGGAATTTCGAAATGAATATGGAAAAACGGGAGACGAGAAATTGGCATATGATTATTGAAACCTAACGGACCGATATTTATAATGCAAGAATTCGGTCAATAGCGGCCCCATACTAAAATTTAGAACATATTAAACATACTGATAAATAATCTTAAAACAAAATATATAATTTAACACGGTGAAAATTTCGAAATGATGACGAAAAAGTCCTGATAGCACTTGTATCGGTTTTTATTCTTCTTAATATGATTTAAGGTAATTTTCCGGAACGGACGAAATCAATCGAAATATCATCAAAAATTACGCTAAATTTAGTGTTTACATCTACCTTTCGTAGACAGGGCTTAGGAAGTACAGGTGATGGAAAGCCCATGCATCTGGTCGCTTCGGTTTAAAAATTGGAACTAAACTAACATGGCATGGGAGAGCAGTTCTCCCAGCAAACGGAGAAGAAGGCTGATTCACACCAATCAGCAAAAAACAAGTCACGAAGCATTGACTAGGGCCAATCAAAAACAAGCGTTAGATCCAAGTCATTGCTGCGTGACTAACGAAAACCTGGATGGATAACGATTAAAAATCCAAAGAAAAATCCAAGCGGAAAACGCTCAAAGAGTCTAAAACCAACCAAAGAGAATGAGCTAAAGAGAACACACCGAAAGAAAACAAAACGGAGACTAAGAAAAATAAAAGGGGAGAAAAATAAAAATAAAAATGGAACAGCAACTAGGCTGTTACACTGCGAACACCGGAACTGTTGATGATCCTCAAGGAGCAAACTCATAAAGTCTCAAACTACTACAAGAGGAAATTCCTTAACGCCGTGGACCACCTCGCATAAAAAGAACAAGGATAATGCAGACAATAAAGATATGCTGCTGTTCCGTAAATAAACGGATGGCAGCGTGCGCGCCCCGCATTGCAGCCGCGTACAAATAGACCATAAAACAATAGAGACACAAACCAGAAACGAAGTGGTGAAATAGAGGTTGAATATTCCGCTGGAACCCAGTGAGAAAAATTCAGCGCCTTGAGGCGGAACTCCGTCCCAAGAGACGCTAAGTGTGTGTGGGTTAGTGGAAGTGTGGTAGTGGAAGAAATTGGAAGTGTGGTATGCAGTGATGAGCGTATATACTTAGTGGGAAAACGCTAATTTTCTGGAAGGCAGAAATGAAAGCGAACAAATCGACAACTAGTCATGGTGTAAGTGTGAGTGAATGAGTGAAGAATTGAAAATAAAATACAGCGAAATAAGAGGAAGAACTAACCGAGTGCAAGAGCGGGAACTTAGACCAGGAGAGCATTGCGGACGCCTGGTCCAAAGTCCGTTCCGCAGCACCTCATATCTCTGACAGAAGAACCATAGGAACTTCTTGGAATGCCGGAACTCCGTGAGTTGATGCACGCCCTTGGAAGTGCACAAATCGGCTTGTGCAAAGGATGCAAAGAGACAGGGGTGCGGGGTGGTAAAGTGCCCACCAAAAATAACAAAAAAATGGAATGAATGTTAATGTTTGATTGTCTGTGTTCGTACGTATGTATGTGTTTGTGTGTGTGTGCGAGGGTGTATGGCTGTTTCTATGTATATATATTTGCTGTGTATATGTCATTACTGAATATTGTAGTGTGTACAACTCACTTTGTATCATTGAGTGGAACAAAAGGCCTTAACTCGCCATAATAAATAAGGCAAAATAAATAAATATAATACTTAATATCAACGTAAATTTACAAATAAAATTACATAAAAAAACAATGATAGAAAGTAAACTTAAAGGACGATGGTAGTTTCTAGTATCTAGGATAGTTAGCAATAAGATACACCGCTTTCTTTTTTGCCCAAATCCATTCCTGATTTGGTTTTCATGTAGGATCAATAAGTAATCAGACCAGCGTGTTTTTTAATTTCTGTCGCACATGTTAATAGTATGGGCATTAGTGTGTGAAGCGCAGTTGGACAGAAAAAAATATGTAGTATATGATCGTGTTTGTGATGCACGAATGATTCAATATCTCTCGAAATGTTTCTCCATTTAATTGAAAGGAGGAAGTGGAAGCAAATCTCCGTAAATAAAATTGCGGAATACCTTTAGTTTTCTATCAAGAGAATTCCAATTTCTAAAGTTCAGTGGAACGCTAATGAGGTTCAGATGCATCGTCATAAAAGAATGACTTATGAATACGAGTAAATTATAAGTTGTATGCAGCAGGGCCATAGCTAGTGGTGGAAGGGGGGAGGGTTCACGTGCCCTGAGGCTGGTCTGGAGGCGGCGCCGAAAGAAGGCAAGAGTATTGGTAAGTCAAGGATATCAGAAATCCTGTCCTGTAAAGAACAAATTACTCATGACTGACGTTCAAAGATAATGTAATATACTGTATATATAGAGAAGACATTTCCTGTCAAAGCAGGCAGTATAGGCATAGGTCAGTATCTGGTAGTATAGGTCAAAGGCCATAAATCTTGCCGGTTGTCACCGACACTGACGTGTCTGAGGCTCTCGGGAAACCTCTATGACCTATTCCAGAACCCAATTGCCAAATTTGGTTCTGAAACGTGCAACGGTGTAAATCAATTCGAAATATTACCTTTTAGAAATTGGTTCCCAACATAGAGAACTTCTACGTATGGAGCATAATATCTATGATCTATCCCAGTACTTAAATGAGAAATTGGGCGCAAAAAAGTCCGATGGTACTGGACAGTTCTGTAGTCACGTGTTGCACAGAACTGTAAATTTAATAATTTTCTACTTGTACGTTGCAGTATCTAACTGCCAAATTTGGGCCTGATATCTTTTCGCCTTCTTGGTGATGCATTTTCAATGGCGAGCAGAGTATAGTAAAAACTGAAAAATACTTAGTTATTGAGATATCGTTTAGTCTAACCATAAGAGGTATATACATTATCATCGTATAGATACATAGGGATGTATTGATAAAGATTACATTTAGGCAAGAAGGTATTAATTTTATAAGAACTAATGCGCGTGCTTGTATGGTAAACTCCGATCTCTCTTTCACGTGACAAGCACTGTACAAACATTTGTGAAGAATTAAAACAGATATAATACAGGTACTACATAAATTTAGATCTCGAACCTCATGGTATTTCTTACCTACACGTGTGGACATTCCGAGATTATCTAAGATTTTGCACAAGATGAAAAATATATCGTTTTATTTGGAACATTATCTTCAGGACATCACTCACGGAATTTATGTTTTATTTGTGAATGAGTTAGTACTATTGTACGTTGCCCTATAGAGTAACTCAAAGCATAATATAATTGACAACAACCAGACCAACAAATGTATAATATGATAATTATCAGTCAGGACTTGGTAACCTACGCTTTCGAACGTATGCAACAAACGGTGTTAGTGAGTGCCCATTGAGACCTAAAAGACGAAACATTAGGGGAACAAGTATATTCTTGTGGGAATATAACTTTTTACACGCGTTCCTCCTGTTTTGGGAGTATTATATCCTTAAAATCTATTCCGATTTTCTCTTCTATTCATTGTCCCTTGCCATTCTGATGACAACATGCCATCATCATCCATTTTATTATTAGAATTAAACTCTTGTAGTGAAGCAAATAAGAAAACACAGGAAATAAAAATATTAAAATTTTTACACACAAAGTGTTATCTAAAGATAAATCAAAGAGTGACTTTCAAGTGATATTTCTGAAAATACGCCATTTTAAAGAAACATGTGGTAGTTATTCACAAACAAATCATTTCTGCGATGTTGGATAAAATTGCCACATTACGATTTTTTTTAAATGTGAAATTGTGGGGTACAAAGGTATCTCTTTTACCGTAGCTTTCTCTGTGCTTATGTAGTTGTACCTATTGGATGTATAACACTGTATTGTGTGGTATTTGATGATTGCAACAAAGCCTCACTCATTGTTCTCACAATTACATCCAGAGCTATAATTGTTTCAATAAAGCGTATGAAAATCGAAAGAAAATCGTGGTCCTGAAAGGGCAGCTGAATACGCGTACAATACCTTTGTTGTTCTTTGGTGGAAATGGCACACGATAACGGTTGTCAGTCCAGAGCTGCTAGCTTCGCATTGATTTATATTATATGATTGCATTCTTGCTGTCTACATATCACTATTTGCCATACGTACCTGTAATACATGGTAATATGTGTACAGACTGTTGTTGTGTGTGCCTAATTTGGCTAGACTAATCGATACATCCTTATCTATCGTTTGCGATACATAAATCTAAACAGTTTTCCTTCTTTCGTTTCATTTCCTCAAGACAAAATCTCTTTTAACTCACAAAACGTACAGAGTGTAGACGTGTTCAATATACAACATGCATAAATTTATAGTTGAACATGGATTTTGAGGGATATTTTTGAGTTCTGTTTAATCAAAAATGTCATTGTTTTCAAATTTGAAATTACATCTTCTTGTTGTTTTGGTCACTACAGTTTATGCTCATGAATTCAATTACGCTACTACAAATTAGTTGTATACAAATATAAATAAAAAACGTGTCATTAGTGTCTCAATATTTGATAGTTCAAAACTTACTGGCTTTGAAAATCATCGTTGTGTCACTTTGCGGACAACCAATCAATGCATCTGAAAATTCATCTTTAGGATGAGACAAAAACTTTATAAATGGAATCTTGATTACCTCAAATATTAAATTCTTATTATTAATAATACTATATATTTCCGGGTTTTTGTAACATTATGTTCACATCTATTTTTATCTTGAGAAAGTTTTTACTGATTCTTACGTAATAGACAACTTGAAATTCTATTTCGTAGTATCTTGATATTACTAAATCGATTTCATAGATATCTGTTGGCAGCAATCCGAAATGATTTTATGTAAGTGTTTACTTTAGAATTCCGTTTTTTTCTTGGTCCCTTCGACGAAAGCTTTTTTGGGGAGAAAGTGGGAAGAACAGAGGGATAATATATCAAGTGAATTTCACGTAGGGACCAGAGTTCCATCTACCCTGTCTCCAGCTTTTAATGGACAAAGATGTATAAGATAGTTAGGACACAATATTCCAGCTTGAGTACTGTTCACTGTTGAACAAGATTTATGTGATAGCTTTCCTTTACGTATCCGGTGCTCGCTAGATAGGCCTAATAAATTGACTCAAATGGAAAAGAAAAAAAGAGGAAAAAATAGTCGCTTACTGAAGAAAAGAGAAATATGCATTATGCTCTTGTAGTCTGAGCAATCAATAGTCTTTCAGACAGTGTGTACGTCAACTCGTTCTCAAGAGAAGCTCTTGATGAAAAGGAAATTTGACAGGAAATTTAGCTTTTAATATTGACAAGTTTACATTTTTACATTTGCCGTAGACATTCGTACTATTGTCAACATTTCCGATACGCCTGTGTTCTCTTTTTCTACGTCAGCTGTCAGTACGAAAAAAAACTTGAAGCCGTCATCAGAAATATAGAGCTGGCATTGAAGATGACACACAAACCTAATACAAGAAAAGCTCAATTCAAATCATTGTTTCTAAGGAAGTTGTTATCAATGCCTTCTTTCGAAGCTACTGATCAGTATGAAACAAAGGGATATATAGGTAACCATAACCAAAATGTCTTTTTGTATACATTCCAATAACAGTTTAGGTCAGTTAAAAATAAATTTTTCATGCATAAGCAAGTACTAATGAAAATGGTTTTAGTGCGTCACTTCAGTTTTTTTTCACTACTGATTTCACTTCGAATGACGATGGAGATGTCTCAAGAGAAAACAAGTTAGGAATGTCTCGTAACATTTGATTAGGTCTAATTATATTACATCGGTAAACAAAGTCAAGTAAAATAGCAATATAAACTAGGCCTCTACTAAGAATAAATATAGAGCGATTGTCAACCCAACAAAAGACGATCAAAGTAAATTGTGAAGTTAGCAAATGTCTTAATATTTCAAGACGTAACCAAGAATTTCCAGTTTACAACAGCAGTGTTTTTAGGTAGATTTCGAAGAAAATATCCGAACAAAAACACCAGAGGTGCAAAAAGTGGAGCCAAGTTCTTTAGCCCTAAAAAGGTGTGAAATGGGAGACGGATGAGCCAAGTTCCTTGGTGA
>JAGDQP010047724.1:3211-14948 GCA_022664845.1 Lepisma saccharinum
CAGGCATTCCAACAAAGTTATACATGAAGGGTAAGTTAGTCAATTTTTATTCATGCAATGATATTGTATAATGATTTAAAAAGAATTCTGGAATATATCGTGAAACGTGAACATAAGACTAACCTGGTACTTCTCCAGTTGCTCTAACTTTCCTTCAAGTGTTGATCTGGGACTATAGTTCTTTAGTGTATTCTCTGATTCAGCCAGCCACATCAAGAATCGATCAAAGGATCCTTCATATTCAGACCACTGTTGTAACCTTTCTTCCAGACCATGTTTAACATCATTTAATGTAGTCACAAATTTCTCATAGTCAAACCTAATGAAAGACAAGTTTTAATTAAAATTCAAACTTTAAGTCCTGAACCTCTCCGCTGAAAGTGCATTAAACGAGTAAGTGAAATGAATTAAGTTTTACCAGAATCTGTTAGTTAAGAATGTATTGCACAAGAAATACGAGGGTAAGTCAATATATAAGTCGCAAAATGAAATATCTTCAAATTACTACAATGTGAAAATGTGTTGTGAATGTAAGTCGTTGCACTGAACATTAGGCAAGTGTCAGTGTAGGTGGCAGCACCACCGTGTATCGTATACGGCGCTAGTAGTTACGCTCTCGTGCGGCAGTGAGTCATTTGAGTGTCAAGACTGTAAAGGCATCCTACTCGCGGAATTTCTGCCCCAGGATCACAGTCACTGCAGCCACGTATTGCAGAACCCTGACGAAGTTACAGTCAGCCATTCGCAGGAAACATCCAGGTGCTTTGAGGGATGGAGTTATTCTATTGGATGACAACGAGAATCTCACACTGCGAATCCCACAATAGCTCACATACGGTCCCTAGGTTGGAAATGATTGAAAGATCCGCACCATAGCCCGGATTTGGAACCATCCGACTTTCACCTCTTCAGTCCACTGAAGGATCACCTGGGTGGTCATCGGTTTCAGGATATGGAAGAGGTCCGTAGGGAGGTTACCAGCTAGCTACGACACCAACCAAAAAACTTCTTCGTTGATGGTTTTGAAGGGGAGCGGATTGTGTTTTACTAAAGTGATCCCTCACACAACTTGGGGTCTGATGAACACTATGGTGACGGGCCGATATCCAGAAGGTCCTTAACATCCACTTCTAGGGTTCCTCGGTCCCGACCAAGGTTTTGCTGGGATCAACAGCTTTCGATATCGAGACTTGAAGGTGACTTCTCCGAACTTTATTGGATTTGCCGGATTGGATTTACTAGGATCTGCCGGCCTATACTTTAGGTGACTATTGGATCTACTCTGACCTCAAAACTTCCAGAGTGACCTCTTCTATAATAATCGCTCTTTCGATGTAATTTCGTCGACTGCTGGCTCTCAACTGATTCTGGTTGATCGGTGACTGGTCTTTTTATAGGAACTGTCCGTGACATAGGTTCTTCTCTGTATCGTCATTGTCAACCTTACATGATTTCCTATGTTCCTTGAATTGGAATTTTATTTATTGCTTTTAGGTATCTAAGCTCAGGCCGACCTATGTTTCTTGTATCATCCTACGTCACGCGTCTTACCAACTGGTGCAATCAATGGTTGTTAACAGACAGTAGATATTGGGTTCAACATGAGACAACGTTTAAATAGATACTTTTTACTATTTTATTACCTGTAACTCAACAACATTTCAATAAATGAGAAACTTAGTTACCATCGCTGCCTCAAACGCACGTCGATGTCATCCACCATTTTCATATTTAAGTGAAACGCCGCAGAGAAAGGTTGCTTCCCGCTCCTTTTCGATAACGTCTATTCTCAGATCCCCATATTCATTCCACTTACCTTCCTGTACACATCATTGTGCGGCCATATGGGTGTGCGTAAGTGTTAGTGTGTAATAATAATTCACAGCCATATTCAACCCACTGCTGGATGAAGCTTCTCCCAGAGGAAGGAGTTGGTCTACTGCTCCCACGCTGACTAGACGTGTTGGGAGAGGAGAGCCAAAGCTCTCAATTGTGATCGCCACTGCCTTTTATTCACAGCAGCTCTCCAATTGCATCATGATGCAGGGGGGGGGGACACCATTCCAGACCCTTGGAAAAATTTCTTTGGCAGAGCCGGAACCCCATGATCAGCAGTCAGCAACGATAACCACTAGACCAGCGGGGCGGTCAAGCGTTAGTGTACATAGTTTTTTTTCTGTTTCGAGAAGACTTACGACAATAATCAAGGTAAGAATATGATTTGCTGCTATAAAAACAACAAAACCCCAAAAGGAGTACAGGTAATGATTAGGGTTGTCTAACAAGTGCTTAAAAGGGGTATTAGGTTCTGATAATCGTTTCTGAACAGATGTAAAATATTTTCTCAAAATATTATAATTCATGTTCTGATAAGTTTCTTAAAATTCTGTTGTTAACTCAATGTACGATAGTTCGAGTTTCAGAATTTGACAACTGTCAATTAATCAGTTTTTTTTTTTTAATATGTAATTCTTTATTTATTACTACATTATCTTATCTTACAATAATTTGTATTTGGTAATACAAACTTACTCTGTCCCTATAGTAGCTGTTAAAACCATATTGATAAAAAAAAGTAAAGAAAAAAAAGTACCTGAGATTTGCCAGATCTCGATCTAAGGCTTCTTTGACTCTGGCAGGAAGGCTATTTGCTTTCGTTGCTACGTGGTCTGCAAGCGATCTTAATGTGACTGAGCCTTCAGAGAGACTGTCCTGAATTTCTAACACTTTCTCTAATCGCGACTGGAGAGCCGGCTTATTTCCACTATAATCTGAAAAGCACAAAAACTATTACTAAGCACACCAGCTTCAATAAATTCTGCTCCCTAATGTAAGTGTAACATTTTACTACATACCTCCTTTCCTTCGGATCATCAAAACAAGGTTGAAAATAAGTAAATATATGGTTAAATAATAAATGTTAAAGGTAGTACTGAATTTCGTTTATATTTTCTTTATTACTTGCACCGCGTGTCTACAGAATTCCCGTAAGCTAAATTCATGACTTTTTTCATGCATCAAAAAGATGAAGAATTGTTGTGATCAGCTAGGGAGGGAGCCCCATTAGAAGTTCACAATTGATATCAAGTGTAAGACAATATTTTTCTTCGCATTTGGGAAAATAGCAAATGCACCATTAAAAATAGCTAAAACTTACAAGGTTTACCGGAATGAATTCATGATCTGAAACTGAATTTCGTGACCTTTTCTTTATTTTCGTGACCAATGACTCAATTTCATTAAATTTTATTTTTTATTACTTTCATGACTTCCATGACCTGTAGACACCCAGTTGTACTTCCTTTAAAGTCTACAACTTACTTGACTTCTTTCCTTTCATGTTTGATAAGAGACAAAAATTCACACTAATAATAGAAATGAAAGCGTCTTCGTAATAATGGATAGTAGAACTTCTGTAATTTCTTAACTGTAAAAAAAAAAAAAATTCGCTCCTTATGAATGCATTATTCCTCACTTGTACTTAGACGTCGGGGTGGCCGAGAGGTTAGAGCGCTCGCTTTCTGTGCGCGTGGTCACGGGTTGAAATCCTGCCTGAGTCCATGGAACGCATTGGTTCGGAGCCCACTTTACCAACAAAAAAAACTGTAGGTCCCGCCCTTAGAAGCTCACCAGCATGCACAAAAAAGTCGTGTAGTGCTAATTAACTAAATGCTAATTCTTCTATACCTTGTGTGAATAAGGATGAATACACAAATTTCTTGTCCTAATAATTCTTCATGAAGCATTAATTATATTTCCTTTTGTGTGTTTCGTACATTCAGTAACTTATCTTATCCCTCTCCCTACTGTTATGGAATCAAGTATTATCTTGAATTGTTTGCGATCTGACCCATTTTGCTGCCATTGTTAGACTACAAATAACGAAAAACGTATTCAAAATATTTTAATTGACCCGTACATTGTACAGAAATCTTATTTGTTACATATAAAACATTGTTAATAATTACCATGGAAGCATTTTTCTTCTTAATTCGGTAGCCATTTGAAGTTATTTTTTATGTAATGTTAATGTTTTATGCATTTATGCTGTTTATACGATGAAATTTTGTTCATAACAGCGACCAGACACGAAACACTACATGGTGAGTAAACTATTATATAATATTTAATGTCTATATTACGCCTTTGTTTCCAGAAATTGCGTGAAATTTGTGTATATGTTTAGAATGTTCTCCTACAATATGACTTGTGTTGCAAAATAGAAGCATAATAATTTTATATATAATTATGTACGTGAAATAAAACTATTGATTTTTCCACGCATATCCTAAGCAGCATGTATACAACTTTCATGTGGTTAAATACTTTACGACCTGGCAACGGTTGCAAGAAAAACAGATAAATCTCCAAAATACGGGATGTGGTAACGTATAAAGATAACAGCGCTTTTACATCTGTGAACTTAATTTCTAGTCCCTTTTTACATTGTATTCCTTCTTTAATTGCACTCATACATAAAAAAATAACTACATAAAATATATATTAGTGCTCAAGAAGCCATCAGGCAGATGGTGAAAGACGTCTCCATATTAGTAACGGTTTTCTAGCGTTGAGGACGATTACAATTAATTCAAGGTACGTAACCGTGATGATAAATTCGTTCTCCGTGACATGTCTCTTTTCATATAATTTAATAATAATTCACAGCCATATTCAATCCACTACTGGATGAGGCCTCTCCCGGAGGGAGGAGGTGGTCTACTGCTCCCACGCTGACAATACGTGTTGGGAGAGGAGAGCCGAAGCTCTCAACTGTGATCGCTACATCTTTATTCAGATAGCTCCCCAATTGGCCTCAGGACACTGGGTGGGCGCCGCACAGGTAACACCATCTAGAGTACTGCAACGGTCACCCGTCCAAGCACTGACCAGACCCAGAGCTGCTTGACTTCGGTGATCTTACGGGAACCGGTAGACCAGCTCGGCTAGGGCGTTGCCTCTTTACATATACATTAGTTTATTTAACTTTTTCTCTGTTCTGCATCGTTGTATTTATCTGAAGGCCTTCCCCTTATCTTTGTGTGATTATATGATTATAATCCATGTCAATCAAAAGTTTAGTTAAAGGGTTTGGGGTCTGGATACACAAAAGAATGATGATGATAAATTACGCGTAAGTAATTAACAGTCATGGGACGAAACTAAAATAACGAGCATTTCATTTTATTGGAATATTTTGTAGTTCAAGAAAGTGACATTAAGAGCGCTCCAATCCCCGCATTTTTAACGTTTTTTTTTCAAAATATTTCAAACACTAATAGCACTATCAGAAATGTAAATTCATAGCGCACTAGATCTTACAAATTACTATGAAATGCAATGGACAGCCATCTCGAAATCTTGTCGATTGAAGAGTGCTCAGACTTCAATTAAATAATGACGTCATAATCTTTGAAAAACGTATCACTCGTCAATGGATACGATCTCGAGATCGCTGTCCACTGCATTCTATAGTAATTCGTAGGTTCAAGTGCGCTATGAATTTACATTTTTGAAAAATGTTAAAAATGGGAGAGTTGGAGCGAGGAGCCCTCTTAAGTGCAAGTCAAATTAAAGTATCCAAAAAAGGCTCAAGTAATTTACCTGATATCTCAAAAGTTTACATAGGTAGCTCCTGACGATTTTAGGGAGGAGTCAATCATGCTTCAGTGTTTCTTGCATTAACATCTTTGTATAAAATAGAAGCAACTTACTCATGGTTGAGGCTAAGGTCTGTAAGCTCACACAATTCTCCCCTCACTCCGTACGTCTGATCGAGTGCTCCTACGAGTCGTTCAAATATTACGTCAGTGTTCAAGCGTTGCTTATTCTTCCTAGACGTCCATGTATTAGGGATAGGGCATCTGCTTAATATTGCTTACTGAAGGGGGGGGGGGGGGCAGGAATCTAAAATGTGCTGACGTAATATCTGAACGACTCCCTAGCATTTTAATGTCCGGTCAACTTGCAAATTATAGACACAATTTATGAATATTCAGAATTGTGAATTACATTTCTCAAACAATTGATTAGTCCTCAGTTACTATCCCGACAATCGCTTCACGACACTTAATACTGCCGTCGAAGCATAAAGAGGCGAACGGAAGAAATATTACAGCAACTCTACAACTTTTTATTATGTTGTTATAAGCACAATTTCATGGCCGAATTAACGAATTTCGTTAAAATAAACAATAACACTAAGATCGGTAGATAAGTGACTTACCGGAGTAGACAGAGAGCCGGTCCCATAACTGTTTCATATAATCCTGATGAGACTTCTGCAAATCCTGAAAATGCTGCAAAGCGTCCAGACTCTCCTCCAAGGCTGTGATCGTAACTAACAGGTTATTGACCAGGTCTTCGTATCGCTGATTAATGGAACGGATTGTACTTTCAACTTCGCCTTTATTGCCACCCGACAACTGTACTAGCGCTTGTGCTTTCTCTGTCACACCTTCAATGACTCTCTTATGAGAAAGTACCTCCTGCAATGTTGTCTGTTACGGAAGAAAAATAAATTCCAATAATTTTACTAGAGAACTCAACCCTCAGGAAATGTTAACACTTTCAGCCCGATTGACGTGATATCGCGACGGATGTTTGTTATCTAGAATCCGACTGACGCTAAATCGCGTCGTGGTCTCCGCCGTTTTCTGTGTGCATATTTACTTGATATTATGGGTGTTCTGTGTGCGTATTTACTTGATATTACTACACGATTGGGCCCATGGGTAACAATACAGAAGCATTGGGCAATGACGTCAGAAAGTTTACATAATCTCTTGTTTCACCTAGAGACCTTCAATTTCCCCTCGTGTTTATTTCACCATTCTATTTTTATCTTCTCCGATTATGTGGTTGGCCTTGTGAAAATATTGATAGTGGTTTTGCGCGGTGTTTTCCTTGTGTAAATAGTGATACTTTGGATTTGTGCGAATTTTTGTGACTGTGTACTCTGCAAAATGTATTGGAAACCAGAAAATTCACCGCTGCAAGATTTTGTACATATTAAAGGTAAGTGTAACCAGAACAATGTCTTGAGTCCCTCACGTGTTTAGCTCTAGGTGCGATAGCATAAATATTTTTCTATATCCTTTCCAAGCGCCAGGTTGAAAGTGTTAATAGATTACATTCATCCGAGTTCTCTTCAACACAGAAGTTTTAATTAGATTGTCTTGTCAAACATTACTAATATTATTTACTATTATTAAAAGATCTACCAGAACACTTGTTGAAAAAAAAAACTATTGAGGCAACATTTCATTTGGTTCAGTGAAGCTTAATGAGAGGGTTAAACATGTAAGAAATATACTTTAAGGTTAGTGTAAAACTACGATCTTTACCGATAGATGGCAGCACTATATCCGCCTTTTTTTTCTTTGTTTTTTTTTTTTTTCACGAAATTAGAGTGCTGCTCCTACAAATTCAAGCCTAAAGAATTCAAACCTTCAGATAAGAAAGTTCATAACAGTTTTAAGAGTTCTATCCGTGCCATTTTTTTAATTTTCTATTCTGTTCATTGTTGTGAATATCCAAACGCATAACAATGAAGATCTTTCAACAATGAACAAGATGAAAATTTTAAAAAATCGGCACGGATAGAACCTTTGAAATGGTTCTGAATTTTTTTCCTCTGAAAGTTTGAACTCTCTAGGCTTGAATTTGTAGAAGCAGCAGTGTATTTTGTGCAACGATAAAAATACATGAGAGACATACTGGGGCAGTGCAGCCATCTAACGTTCGTTGCTTTATACTAACCTCATATCTTCTTTAAACATTTGATGAAGCTTGAATGGATCAATCGAAATATAGTGACTTTTTTTTTTAATCAACATTTCCAGGTAGGTCGTTTCAACATACTTAACGAAATTCCATATTGTGACGCATAGTGTTTACATAATGGTAGTAAACAAAGGATATGATTTACACCTTTCAGACATCAATAATGTAACCATTCATAAATTTACATATAATGAATTTTAAGTCCCAGTTGGTTCACTAAAGTTACTTCACGTGGACGCGTAATATAATCATAACGCTTACCTGCTAGTTCCGTAATGAGTTCGTTGTATGGATTAAAAGTATTAGCTCCAAGTTTTCGAGTCCTCTCCGGGTTCTTTTTCAAGGAATAAGGTTTTTGCGTGGGAAAAGGGTAAAACACAGGAATGGAGACGACTAAAAACTTATTAATCTGCTTCTATTTTAGCATCGTCAACTATGGAATACAACCGTACAAGGCGATAGGTCAAGTGATGCGGATAGTGTTGCCAGTTTGTGAAGGAGGAATATCAAAGCTTCTTTGCATCTTCTCGGAATAAAATCTTTCAAAAAAGTAATCCACCAATCTTTTATTAACTGTACCCATATCCTAATTTAGTTTTGGTTGTGTATTTCTCCTTCTTTAAGTTTCCTCCTTCACAAACTGGCAACACTGGATTCGATCACTTGACTTATCACCTCGTACGGTTGGTTGTGTTGCATAGTTGACGATGCTGAAATGGAAGCAGATTAGTAAAGTTTTTAGTTATCTCCATTCCTGTGTTTTACCTTTTACTCACGCTAAAACTTTGTTCCTTGAAAAAGGACCCGGGTCGGACTTGAAAGCTTGGGTTTAATTTTAACCCATACAACGAGGTCATTATGGAACTAGCAGGTGAAAGGAAATGATTTAAGGAAAGAATATTTCTACTTAAAATACTTTAACATAGTTTGCAAATGGTCATTTTGATTACACACTATTTTGTGTAAAATAAAAAGAATAAAATAAAACTCGCTCAGGAAGCGTCCAAAAACAATTTATAATTTACGATATTCTGTGTAGTCCACTGGACTTTGTCCAGGTAAAACCCACAGCGAACGTGTGGAATGCACTCCTGTTCACACCTTCGCTGTGAGTTTTTACCTTTTACCCTTTCAAACGCTCAAAGTCCAGTGGACTAAACGAAATATCGTGGATTATTAAAATTTCTAAATGATGAGAATTACCCCTAACATCGTCAAATCACATACTCCTTCACACTCCTAGTCAATCACAATACATTTTCCCTTCAAACTTTTCATTATGATTCGTATGAAATTGCTCAATGATCCCACTACCCCATGTTCCTAGCCTCCTGTTTTGACTAACAAGGAACTCAATAACATTTCACTGATTGCGTGCTACGTGGAAGTTTACAGAAAATTATTACAATAAAAAAAGCTTACCTTATGTTTAAGTAATTTTGATCGTGTCTCCTGTGGCGATGACCAGCTGGAAGGATCATGTTGCAAAGTCTTTTCCATAGTATCCAGCCACATAAGAGTTTGTTGAAGGGTTTCTTGGTAGCTTGTCCATTGTAGCGATTGAGCATCTTGCTTTCTCTGTTGATCTTTTATGCCTTCTTCCAGTTTATCCCACCTGTGATACGATTTGCAATATGTTAGACAGTTAATTAATAAACGAAGTTCCAAAGTGACACAATCAATCAGAACTTAAAAGCAGCTAAAACAATACGAAATGATTAGAGTTAAGACGGTTCCAAAATTAGAAGCTGTGTAATCTCACTTGGTAGAAAATATATAAGGCATCATGATCTACAAAGTACTCTCACTAATCTGGCTTATATTAGACCAGGGTTGTGCCGGATTATTAAAATCGTCGGATTCTCGAAAAAAACCGCATAAACAACAAACTACGTACTACAAAACGACGTAGAACGCCCGAAACCATACTCGTTTGCGAGGTTAACTAACTTCTCACTTCTTATAATCTCATTTTTCTGAAGCAGAGTTAGTATTTTATGTTTACGTTTGCACTATGATGACATTTTTCAGTCACAGAGCCTACCTGAAAACTTCGGACTACTGGACAGGCCGGAGTAGCGTACGACCGGTTTAGAGAAGTACTGTATTTAGAAAATATGTTTATAAATATTGAAATTTCGAATGACAAAACGTACCTAATTTAAGTAATTCTGTATTATCCTCACTAGCGAACGTTCAAGTATTACGTAAGCACATTTTTAGTCATTTTTTATCCCCTCGTAAGTAAAAATATGTAAATATCCGATTCCCTCCCCTTGTGCTCATGTAAGAATTGTAAAATTTCTTATTGTTATTTCGTACTCCAAAAAGCTCTTTCAATCTACACAGTTTTTAAGAGAATCTTACGTAAGGATCACTCTGATCGCCCTTTCCACTGTCAGCAAAATAAGCAAAGCTTGAACTTTCTCCCCTTTGAATGCTTACGTAATATTTGAACTACCCTTAGTAATTGAAAAATTAATTCTCTCGCTAAGTACATTTCACCTTCCTCAGCAGGAAGGCTTCTTCAAACGAACAACGAATTGTGTGGAAATGAGTTTCTGTATGGGTATGTGTATTTGAAAATGTAAATAAGGTGAGAAAAATAGTGCATTTACTTCACGAATGTGAATTTTAGAAGTTTTTGAACTTCCCCGTCGCTTCCATATTTTGGCATCTTGATTTCAAATGTTACCCATGATAAACATAAAGATTTAAAGGGGAGTGCTATATTACAAATGGTCAAGATTAATATATAGTAGGAAATTAATTGAATAGATGCCAAAATCTACCGCTATATCCTAACGGCACCAGAAAGATAATGCGTTTTTATCTTATGGTAAAAGTAGAAGTTGTGGTCCACCTCATAAATTTTCCTGAGTTTTCCTCATAAATTATAGATTTCCCTGTGTATTCCCTGAGTTTTCCGATTTATAAAATTCCCTGAGTATTCCAGACTCTCTAGGTTTTCCAGGGTGGTAAACACCCTGTCTATACATGATGCCAATCTTATGGAGCGAGTGGAGAAAATGTCTCCGAAACCAAGATAGAATACTAGAAATTAGACAAATGGTAGTTACGGGTGGTAAAGAGCCAATAACAGAACTGCAGATGAGTTAATACATTGATCGCTCACTATGTTGTAATGTAGAAGTTAGGAAGCAAATTATAGAATCTAGGACTTAATCTAGCTTTCGTGTACGCCATTTTCAACAAGCAATAATAGATTACTCTCATTGCATCAAAATTTTTAGCTTAAAAATACGAAGTAATACACACACAAGTAGCCCTCCGCGCATAAATGGCCTTATTTGAAAATGTACCCTATTCTAGACAAATGAAAATAATGCATGACTGAAGTCTTGATGTCACATCCGGTTGGTTGCCATGGCAGTGGAATAGATCTAGTCTAAACAATCAGTAAGTTTGATAGCAAAGAGGTAGAAAATCAGATGTGGAAGTAATGGTCGAGTTTTTTTTTTTTTTTCTCAAATTGTTGATTATTTTGGTAACGACCGGAAGTTGATTGAAAGAGGACAAAATGGTGTGGAATCCAGTCTTCTAGTTCCGCTTACGATCGACGATTTGATGTACAATTGAGAGAAACTGCTTTCTAGTATGAAGAACAAGATATATGAAGATGAAAGAAGCAACATATTTTTATACCGGTAATTTGATTCTATGGAACATGTACAAAGGCACTACTGCCTTTTCGAAATCTTGATTTATGCTATCCTGTGTACACACTATCTGCAATATCGATTTGCGTCGTTGTACATACGACACAAGGGTTACTTTTTAGCACTAGTACATATCTTGTTGAGTGTATGTCCTTAACTATAACCCAATTAGCAACTTCCGTTTAAGCTTTTTAGATATCATTACCCTTTTACATTTAATCACGAACTCTATAAACAACGATGAATTAGCCAGGAAATCACATCAACGTATT